>JAPKLW010000428.1:181900-214698 GCA_026898455.1 Plectranthus barbatus
TTAATCAAACTATCCTGATTGTCACCCTCAACTGGATTCTCTAACCTAGAAAGATGATCTGCAATTACATTCTCACAACTTTCTTATCCCTGATTTCCATGTCAAACTCTTGCAAAAGCAAAATCCATCTAAGCAACCTAGGCTTCGAATCAGTTTTAGCAAACAAGTATCTAATTGCTGCATGATCAGTGTAAACTACAGATTTTGCTCCTATTAAATAAGCACGAAACTTATCATAGGCATAAACAACAGCAAGTAATTCTTTCTCAGTCACAGTGTAATTCAATTGAGCAGGATTTAACGTTTTGCTAGCATAGGCAATAACTCTAAAAATTTTATCCCTAATCTGTCCCAGAGCTACCCCCACAGCAGAGTCACTAGCATCACACATTAAAACAAAATCCTCCTCCCAATCCGGAGTCACTAACACAGGAGCTGTTACTAATGTGTTTTTCAACCTCTCAAAAGCCTTCACACAGTCCTCACTAAAATCAAAGGGGACATCTTTCTCTAGCAAACTACACAAGGGTTTGGTTATCTTGGAAAAATCTTGGATAAATCTCCTATAGAACCCAGCATGTCCCAAGAAACTCCTAACCTCTTTAACTGTCTTAGGCAAGGGGAGTTGTTCAATTGCTACCACTTTAGCCTTAGCAACCTCTATCCCCCTACTAGAGACCTTATGTCCTAACACAATTCCCTCTCTAACCATGAAATGACATTTTTCCCAATTTAATACTAGGTTAGTCTCCTCACATCTCTGCAACACAGTTTTTAAATTTTCTAAGCAATCATCAAAAGACAAGCCAAACACAGAAAAATCGTCCATAAAAACTTCCATAATATTTTCAATAAGACCATGAAATATGGACATCATACACCTTTGAAAAGTCGCCGGCGCATTGCACAACCCAAAGGGCATCCTCCGATAGGCAAAAATCCCGTAGGGACAGGTGAAGGTTGTCTTGTGCTGGTCTTCAGGCGCCACCACAATCTGATTGTATCCGGAGTATCCATCCAAGAGTAGCATTATTTAAAGCCCTGTAATCAATGCAGAAACGCCATTCGGTAGTTGGTCTCTCAATCACTTCTTCTCCTCCAGGCTTGATAACTTTCTCGAATCCCCCTTTCTTCGGAACCATGTGAGTCGGGCTAACCCACTCACTATCACTTGGAGCATAGATGATATTATTATCCAGCAGCTTCATCACCTCCTTTTTCACCACCTCTTGCATCTTCGGATTCAGTCTCCTTTGAGGTTGTCTCTTTGGCTTGCTCCCTTCTTCCAGAATAATTTTGTGCATCACAATAGACGGGTTGATCCCCCTTATGTCGGAAATCTGCCACCCTATAGCTGATCTGTGCATCCTCAGGACCCTCTTCAGCTTTTTAATCACCACGTCAGACAATGCAGAGTTAATAATGACTGGATAAGTGTCCTTCTCCCCAATGAAGATGTATCGGAGGCTATCTGGCAGTTCCTTCAACTCCACCACTGGGGCTTCGTTCTTGCTCTGTTCCTTCTTCAATCTAGCCTCAAGCTCTTCTTCCTTAGTCCTCAATTCCAGAAACTTCACATCCTGCTTTGGTTTGACCTCTGGTGCTTTTTCCAGTGCATTCACCATCTCTAACAACTCATCACAAACCTCATAAAGCTCGTCAAAATCAAGGTTAGAGTGCAAAGAATCATGAATAACCTCTTCCAGAGCATCTTTCTTCTCATAACCAAAAGACAAAGGAATCGATATTACCTCGATGTTGTTGCACTCGTCATACCTGTCCTCGTGCTTCTTCATCGCATCTGAAATGGAGAATGTAATCTTCTGGTCATTGAAACGGAGAGTCAGCTGTCCTTCCCTCACATCAATCAAAGCTCCTCCAGTGCGCAAGAATGGTCTCCCTAGAATTAACGGCACATTCTTATCTTCCTCCATATCCAGAACTACAAAGTCCGCTGGGAATATAAAATCCTTGACTCGGACCAGAACATCTTCTACAATTCCCATTGGCTGTGATAGAGAGCGATCTGCCATTTGGAGAGTAATGGTGGTAGGTTTGATCTCCCCAATTTGCAGTCTATTGAATAGATAGCGGCATCAGATTAATGCTCGCACCCGAATCACACAGTGCATGGCCAAACTCCAATCCACCAATGACACAGGAGATGGTGAAGCTCCCCGGATCTTACCTCTTGATAGGCATCTTTTTCTGGATCACTGCACTGCACTCTTCAAATAAGTTCAAAGTTTCGAACTCCCCGAATTTCCTTCTTTGTGTAAACCGATTCCTTCAGGAATTTTGCATAACCAGGAATATCTTGCAAAACTTCCAGCAGTGGCAGATTGATCTGCACCCTTTTCAGATGGTCTAAAAACCTTGCAAATTGTTTGTTCATCTTATTCTTCGCAAGTCTCTGAGGAAAGGGTATGTTGCTTCCCTTGGAAATTTCCTCAGATGTGCTCCCCTTTTATGTTTTGACTAGCTGGGGAGTCACTTCTGTTTCAATCTCCTCCTCTTCTGCAATTTTATCTTGGTGCCCATGTTTGTCTTTACCCGCTGTGGGGTTACTGGGCTCGTCATACGACCTACCACTTCTTGTGGTTATAGCACTACAATTCTTCTTCGGGTTGGCTTCAGTATCGCTGGGAAACTGCCCTTGCTTATGACTCCCGCTCACATGCTTAGCAATCGTAGAGATTTGATTTTGCATTTCTGTCATCATATTGTCGTATTTATCAAATCTCTTCTCAAGTTCCTCTTCTCTCGAACTTTGTCCTCTTCTGTCCTGCTGCCCATACTGCCTCCTCATATTATCACCCCCATTCCCTTGATTCGATCCTTCTCCTCGCTGCTCAAATCCAGGAGGTGGATTCATAGCATTATTCGGATTCCCATAAGATAGATTCGGGTGGAATCAGTTATTGGGATGATATGGAGGGTTATCATTCAGATAGTACGACCTTCGGTAGTTCCCATAATTTCCTCTGCCAATGTAGTTCACATCATCAACTGATTGGGCTTCCAATTGTGCCATCTCGCTGTACTGATTCGGAATATGAGTTCCTCCCCTTGAGGAACTCCCCATTTGCTGATGTTGCTGTTGAGTTCTATCCAAAAGAAGAAGATCCATCTTTGTTTCCAAAGAAGCCATTTTTTCCTTCATCTCTTCCTGATCTCTTGTAGCAGTGACACTCTTCACAACTCTATGATCCCTTCTTTCTTTTGGCCACTTGTAACTGTTTTCGGCCAGCTTTTCAATCGCCTTCATGGCCTCATCTTCCTCTAGATCAAGGAAGTCTCCTCCACCAATATTATCCAGTCGGAGTTGTGTGTCATTATCTACTCCAGCATAAAAGAGGCAAATGATTTCTGCATCAGACATCCCATGTTTTGGACATTTCCTCAGCATCTCTCGAAACCTGTCCCATGCCTCGTACGTACAGCGGCTCATCATATTGCTGGCTGAATGCCTGAATTTCTGCCTTCCTTTTCAGTGTCAGCCCTGGTGGGAAATACTTCAGCAAAAACTTCTCCTTCAGATCTGCCCATGTTCTTATCTCATTCTTTTTCAATCCTATCAACCAAGACTTAGCTTCGTCCTTCAATGAGAAGGAAAATAGGTACATCCTGATTTGCTCCTGGGGGACTTGATTGATCTTTATCATGTCTGCTACCTCCAGAAACTGCGTGATATGACTATTCGGATCTTCATTAGGTTTCCCTCCGAATTGATTCTTCTGTACCATCTGAGCAAGCTGGGGTGTGATCTCGAAGTGAGTAGCGTCAGTCCGTAAATTGAATCCATCAGTAGATTCTCCCCTCGAAAGTCGGAATAGATTTTGAAGAGGATTTCTCCTTTCTTCTCTACGCTCCCGTTCCCCCGCGTTATTGTTAACCTGGGCTCGGACTTCTTCCAACTGCCTTTGCAGATTCTCGATCAGCTGTCTGTCATTCGTTTGATCTTCTTCAGCCATGTCTTCTTTCACTACTACCTGTGCTGCCTGTTCTTGTATTTTCTTTGCCTTAGCCCTTTTGATCATGCACAACCTGCACCAACAAGAACTAGAATTAAGTAACTATATAATAAATCTAGACTACCAAGCTCTTAAATCCCCTAATATCAAACAACGACCTACACCTTGAGTCCCTGGCAACGGCGCCAAAACTAGATGCAGTATTTTTATCAAGTAAAAATTATCAAACACGAAGACTCAATTTGCCCGTTGTTTAAGTAAAAGGTATTGATTATGGAACTTAATATCTAGACGCGATAAAATGACTTTGAATGATCAATTATAAACTACCTAAAATTCCAAAGATTAATGTAACAATTAAATAAAATACCAAATAACTGACTTAAGATTACTAAAGAGAGAATAGTTGAGGACATAGGATGGATTAGGGTAGATTATCAATATGTTTGGACTTGCTAACTTTACGAACCAATTTCAGTAAATAATTTGGGTCAATTCACCTAACTCTAGTTATTACCCTTAGTACCGGTGCAACAACCGTAGATTAATTTCGATCTCAACCTAAGTCTAGGTATATTAATCTCGATTAACTCCCAGAGGCTCAAGAATTTAATAACCTAGATGCCAATTCACCTATCTTCTAAGCGAAATAACACCTAATTATTATTGCAATCCCCTCTAATTAACAAACCTATCAAGTTAGTTCATTGAGGCATACTTTCCGACACATGGTGATCAAGCATGAAAGGAATACAAATTCAAATCCACAATAATAATCAAACCCTTGAAAACATCAATTACTCAAATCCAAACAATATTCAAATCAATCCCAATCACATCCAAATCCTCAACAATGAGTTTAGCTACTCATGAATACAATGAAAAACATCAAAATCCCAAATTGAATCATAGAAGAGAAAGAGAAAACAAGAAAGCTTAGTGTTTTTAAGATGAATCTTCAATTCTAGCTTCCAAGACTTCCTTCCACCTTCGATTCCCAGCCTTGAGACGTGAATTTCGCTTCCCTTTCGTGCCTTTTTCTCTCTAGGGTTTTTAAGAGTCGAACCCTTATTTTGTGACACCCCTTGGCCCTTTATAGTTGAGAAATCCGCAGCCCCAACAATTCGATCTCGAACGGGATCTTCCTTTGAAAACTTCCATCCCGAGCGTGATGGAAGAAAAATCTCGCTGGAAATTCCCGACTGGTCCCGAACGGGACAGCTCGGTCCCGTACAGGATGGGCTACGGCTTCCCATTTTTCCTCTCCTCAAATCACGCCGAAATTCCGAGTTCCGAACGCAATAAAGCCTCCCGAGCATGGGTCCCGAGCGGGACCAAGACGTCCCGAATGGGACGGACTTCGTGGTTCGTCTTTTTCTTCTCTTTTCTGTCCCGAATGGGACATATGTGTCCCGAACGGGATTCACTTCGTCCTTAGCCACAATTTTGCTCCAAAATTCGAATTTCTAACACGTTTATGTCCTGCACACTCAAAACAACTCTTGAACACCAAGTGAAGGAAAATCAATGAAAAGAAAAGATATGTGTGTGATTTGTGCACCTAATCCTCATCAAATCATTCAATTCAAACTCCAAAAACAGTACAAATTACACACATATCAATTGCCACCTATTTAATCAATAGATCACCTTCTGTTCCTCTAAAGGGAAAATGCCCTAAATTTGTGTTTACAAACAAAAATGTTGATTTGTCTAACTTAAGGGTGTTTGGGTGTGCTGCTTTTATTCACCAAAAGGGTGATAAGCTTGAACCTAGGTCTAAGAAGGGAGTGTTTCTAGGTTACCCCGAAGGTGTCAAGGGTTATAGGATTTGGTGTAGAGATGAACCTGACCTTAAAATTCAAATTAGTAGGGATGTGGTGTTTAATGAATTAGATTTTCCTTGTTTGAATGCTACACCTTTGTCTGTTTCTGATGCTACTTTGAATGAGGTGGAGTTAACACCTCAAATGCATGAGTTTAATGTTGATTTGCATGCTGAAAATGTTGATTTACCTATTCCTATGTCTGAACATCATTTGTTACATGCTGAAAATGTTGATCGAGCTGTTGTTTTGCCCAAATCCGAATCTGAAAATCCTGATTTAAGTGCTGAAAATGTTGCTGATTTAAATAATTATCAACTTACTAGAGATAGAAGTAGAAGAAGTGTTAGGATTCCTACTAGGTTGTCTGATTTTAACATGTCTCACTTTGCTGCCAATGTGTTTGAGAATATGGATGATAATGTGCCTACTACTTTATCAGAAGCTTTAAAGAATTCTCAATCTACTAATTGGAAGATGGTTGCTGATAAGGAAATCAATTCTATGCATGCTAATACGACTTAGATTCTTGTTCCTAAACATGTTAATTGCTCATTAGTTGATTGTAGATGGTTATTTAAGATTAAGGAAGAAGCTGGTTCTAAGATTTATAAGGCTAGGCTTGTAGCAAAAGGGTTTACTCAAAAGGAGGGAATAGACTATAATGAAATCTTTGCTCCTGTGGTCAAATACACTACTGTGCGTATTATGCTTGCCCTTGTTGCTCATTTCAATTAGGAGTTAAAACAAATGGATGTTACTACAACTTTCTTACATGGTGATCTTGATTATGACATTTACATGAAACAACCTGAGGGATATGTAGATCCCAAATTTCCCGAGCATGTTTGTTTGTTAAAGAAATCCATCTATGGTTTGAAGCAATCCCCTAGGCAATGGAATAAGAAATTTGATAGTTGCATGAAATCATTAGGTTTTAAAATTGCAATGCTGATCATTGTCTTTATTTTAAAGAATCTAAAAATATTCCTATTTTCTTGCTTCTATACGTGGATGATATGCTCATTTCTAGTCCTTGTGCTAAATCTGTTAAGCATGTTCAAAGCAGTTTATGTGCAAACTTTGATAAGAAGGACTTAGGTGATGTTAGAAAGAGTCTAGGGATGAACATCACTAGGGATAGAAAGAAGTCTACTCTTGTTTTAAATCAGATTTCATATGTTGAAAAGATTTTGAGTAAATTTGTTATGTCTTCTTCCAAACCTGTGAGTGTTCCTCTTGCTGCTCATTTTATTTTAAGTAAAGATCAATCTCCAAAAGTTGTTTCTGAGATTAAAGAGATGAAGAAAGTGCCTTATGCTAATGCTATTGGGTCAGTCATGTATTTGATGGTTAGTACTAGGCCTGATATTGTTTATGCTGTGAGTTGTCTTAGTAGATACATGTCTAACCCTGGTATGCCTCATTGGGAAGCTTTGAAATGGCTCCTTAGATATCTAAAATCTACCTCTAAATGTGGTTTAACCTTTTCTAAATATGCTGATGGTGTGAAGCTTGCTGGTTATGTTGATTCCAACTATGTGAGTGATAGAGATAATAGAAAGTCTACTACTTCTTATGTGTTTACTCTATGTGGTGCATGTATTAGTTGGAAATCTCAGCTTCAACCTATTGTTGCCCTCTCTACTACTGAATCTGAATATGTAGCTGCTACTGAAGCTATGAAAGAGGCTATTTGGTTAAAAGGTTTATTGCATGAAATAGGTTATCTTAAGGATAAAGTAGTTCTTTTTTCTGATAGTCAATCTGCCATTCAATTTTGTAAGAATCATGTGTTTCATGATAGAACAAAGCATATAGATGTCAGGTTCCATTATATTAGAGATATTGTTGAACAAGAACTTGTCTTGCTTGAGAAAATTCCATCTGAATTCAATCCTGCTGATATGGGTACTAAATGCTTATCTGTGGAAAAGTTGCTATCATGTATGAGGATCCTT
Organism: Plectranthus barbatus; assembly: GCA_026898455.1. Taxonomy (NCBI): domain Eukaryota; kingdom Viridiplantae; phylum Streptophyta; class Magnoliopsida; order Lamiales; family Lamiaceae; genus Plectranthus; species Plectranthus barbatus. Next base: position 189,662 of record JAPKLW010000428.1, read on the forward strand.
AATTTTGATCTTGGTTGATTTTGGGTTGATTATTGCAGTTACTTAACCTTATTGTCTGTTCTAGGTTTTGTATTCTTTTGCAGTTACTCCAAGTCCTTGGGCTGCGAACGGTGAGGTCGAGTTCTCTAATACCAACTGGCGGCCCCTCTGAACCCTACATGGAGCTATACATTTTTTTCTTACTAATGCCTAGGCGGCCGAGTTTGGCGGCAATTTAGCGGATTATGTGGCCTAGGCGAACGAATTAGACGGGCTAGGCAAAAATTAATTCTTTTTTCAAAGTAATATTTTTAATCATATATATTAAAAAAATATATTTAATATAGTATCAATTCTACTCTAAAATTGAAAATTTAAAGTGCTTAAAATATCAACTATAATATATATAATAACAAACCTAGAGTATAAGCATGAATATTAGTATTTTACTACTTACTCCTCAAATATTCAAGCTGGGTTTTTTTATATGTGCATTTGTTGTCCAATTCTTTTCACTTCACAGAATCTTATTAATTTTTCAAGAGACACATCATTGCACTGTAACTATTAAGAATTGGGTTAAACACTTCTAGTTATTTGAACATTATGAAATCAATTTTATTTGGTATTTTCGAGTTGTTCAAAATCTAGGTATCACCTAAACTAGTTAGGCGCTGACTGGACAGACTAGGAGCTACCCAGTCGGTTAAGAAGTATTTTATTTTCTTTATTAATAATTATATGTATGAAATATTAAATATGAGAAATAAATTTAATGTTGATTAAGTACACCAAAGCTCCACTAGTCGTTTGATCGCTAAGATTATGTTTATCAGCAATCATTCAATCACTAATATTTAATTAATTTTTCTCTCTTTCACATTATCAATTGTCACTCTAATCCAACCACAACAATTTAACAAAGTTTATCACTGACCACCAACCACCACTATATAAAATTATTTTATTTGGTTTTATTTTTTAAAATAAGAATACTACTTATAATTTAATTAACAAAAAATTATAAAGCGATTATATAAAATAATCATATATTGGCATAGATTATATAAAAACATACAACTAGCTAAAATAAAAATAGTTAGGTGTTAATGAATTATAAATTAGTGTATATGAATATTTCAATTTAATATATATTAAAAGACATATATTTCAATTTAGATATTAATTTTATTTATTATATAAAAGATATATTAATTTTAATATTGTTTACATATAAGAATTAATGAACCAATACAATAGCAATAAATATCACATTTTTATTAACCTATCAAATAAAAAAAAGTTATGGTGGAACCCACAAACCTTTAAAATTAAAAGAGATTAGAGATCGACCTCCATTTAGTTGGTTTGAATTTTTTATTAATACTAGTATTGTACCCACGCGATGCGTGGTAACTATAATTATTTGTATTAAAATAATATTAATTTAATAATTTTTTATAGGCAAATAATATGAACTTTTAAAAGTTGTAAAAGTATCACAACATAAAATAATGTATTCAATATATTATTTACATCAACATATACTTTATTCACTTTGATTGATTTGTCAAATATTATTTAGAAGGCTCGTATTAGTTTTTAATCCCTAATAATATTTATATATTATATTCCTGAAATTTTAAAAAATATATAATCCCTGAGTAGTCTCATTTCTCATTTTTGTTTGTCCCATAAAATAGTCTCATTTTCCTAAATTGACAAACTTTTTTACATTCACCAATAAAATATTAATTTCACTACACTCACAACCCTTAATTCTCGTGTCGAAAAGAAATGAAACTACACTAATGGGACATTATATTCCTAAAATTTTAAAAAATATATACTCCATGAATAGTCTCATTTCTCATTTTTGTTTGTCCCATAAAATAGTTTCATTTTCCTAAAATAACAATTTTTTTATATTCACCAATAAAATATTAATTTCACTACACTCAGAACTCTTAATTCCCGTGCCGAAAAGAAATGGGATTACACTAATAGGACGGAAGGAGTATATTATTTTCTTAGTATTCACCAAACTCATTTCACAATTCATAAATCTTGGTGTCAAGTAATCTAATCTCTTTTTTATTATCGTCTTTTCTATCTCTATTTATATATTGTCTATATTATTTATAATAGCTTTAAAAAAAATATAATTTTTGCCACACTTATGAACTCATCACAATTTTGAAAAGTACACATTTATGCATTTGGATCAGTTTAAATTTAACTTTTAGGCAACATTTTTCACACTGGTGTTACATTAATATTTTAAGTAATTTAATACATAAATGTGCATTAAATATAATAAATTAATATAAAATAAGAAATAATTTGCACAAATCATATATAAATTATGTTGAATATTTATTATTTGAGTCTCTGTGAAATGAACGCAGCTCACACGAACCAAAATTTACAATTTTAAATAATTATTCATTCAAATTTTTCTTCAAAAAATAAATATTTCATTTGAATTCAAGAATTACAAAATAATAAATAATTAATTCAGTTGCACAAATACTTTTTATAATAATATTATTTTTTAAAAAAAATTAAATCAATCTCTAGTCGCACCTGATTATTGGAGAAGTTTTGTCTGAAAAATCTTTTGGGATTATTTAGGGATATAAATATTTTTTATTATATAGTGATAAATAATTAATTAATTCAATGTTGATTGCTTGCATTAATGTTGGTTTATATTATTAAATATAAAAAATGTAACTTGCATATTTAATCACAAACCAGTTTATACCTTAAAAATATTATTTCAGTAAATAATTATTTATTTTAAATATACCACGACGTATTTTATTACATATAGCAACTCAAATCTCCATTTATAAGCATATTTTTATTAACTTTGTTCTATAATTAATATTAGATTTTGTAAAAAAAATATAAAATTAATGTATCCTACCTAATTCTATTAAATATATACAACACTTGTTACATACTATTAATAAAAAATTACTTATATCTGTGATATTTCTTTTCTCTCTATAAAATGAATCCAATTAATAATATAAAACTACTAATTTTAATTATAAAAAAAGAATCTAACATGAAAAAGTACTAATATAGTAACTATAGCATGAATTACTTCAAATATGTAACAAATTAATAAGTCCACATCGTTATGTTTCATGATTACACTTTTTATGAATTTGAAATATATGGTATAACCTACAAAAGTACTTAACATTACATATTCATATAAAATTCAGTAAAATAAAATTAAGAACATCGTGTTTAACCATTTGAAACGAAAGATTAGAAATGCAATATTAAGTACTCTCCAATTTATTTATTACTTGCCCTTCCAACAAATTAATTTATTCAAATTTGATGAATTGTATCAACAAAACAATCTTTAAAAAAAATTTTAAATAAGTATGATTGTATTATCATATGGATAAGAATTTTAAAGCAAAAACTCTAAAAGCAAAAGAAAATGTATAGAGTGTAGATGATTGATACAACAAAATTTATTCTCCATAAGAAAAAAAATACGAAATATGATAAAACAAACAATGCCAATTACATTTGGTGTGTTGCTCTCGCATTTAAATACAAAACTTCGAGCAAATGTGCATTACTTTGGTTTTTTCTTCCTTCTTACAAAGTACTTGAAGCCAAATAACATAATCTACAGTAACAACGAAAGAAAAGAAGACTAAACTAAATAAATAAGAACATTAAGATTTTTCATTTGAGATGAGATAGAGAACTAATGAGATTGTAAATAAATGATTTATATTTATAATGTGAATATAGTAGTAGAGGGTCAAGATTTTGATTATATTATGCCACGATTTGAGGATGTACTTACTTTGATTTCCAATGATTGCCATAATATTTGATAATCAATTTTGATTTGATTCGGTTTCCAAATAAAAAAATAACACTTTAATGAAATTTGTTCCATTTCATGTCACGTTCATTCAATTATTTTCAAACTTATTTTCTATCTTTAAATTATATTTGTACCATATTAATCACATGAATAATAGATATTGATGCTCCAATAAATAAACTAATTTATAGGAATTTAAGCTAATTTGTTACGTGTTAAGTTATATGTAAAATAATTTAATATATTATTAATTAAGCATTCACAAAATAAAATGGGTGAGGCACTATTTTATATTTGCTAATTAATTTCATATAATATATGATATTAATATATTCACTAATAATAAATTCTATTTGATTATGTTTGAATTTGATTATCAATTGGAAGAATATTTTATAATCAATATTGATTTATTGTGCTTCAAAATATCATGATTAAATATATAACGTTTTTTTATTTCATTTATTTATTTTACAGTTTACTGTCACTATATATTGGATGTATTATTAACTGTTGGTGAAATATTCCTTTTAACTAATCTTGATTTTATTGTGTTTAAAAATCACGATTGAATCTTTAATGATTTATTTCCATTTTCATTAATTTATTTCTATTGTATCATTTATCACCATAACTAAATTCAACAATAAGAAGGATTTAACTTAAATACATTTTAAATTTAATCTGATTGATTATAAATTTATAATTATAAGGCATGATTATAGGGAAATAAATCATAACTAAGGAAATATTAATCTAATTGATTTATGCATATTTCCCTAAAATATATATATTATTCTAAGATTATAGTGTACTCCAATTTTCCTTGTAACATTCTTATTATATATTATAACTATAAAAATTATAGAATGTTTCTTAAAATAATTAATGAACTAATTAGTTTAATTAATGGACAATTAATGCAACTGAATGTTTCCATTTATTGTTTCCGGTATTGTTTTAATATATATATAGATATAGATTTTCTTTTTTCCAATCCTACGTGATAGAAAATTACTCTAATTTGTGGTCACTATTAAACTTGGTCTAAGTAAGGGCTAGCGCCCAGACTACGAAAATGTCTTACGGTTCTATAGAAGTGGTTTAAATTACATTAATCAAGATAAAGAGAAATTGATTTTAATGTTGACCGACCAAATTTTAGAAGTAAGAATCAAACCCTAAACCTTTTCGGTTCTTTCATTTCTTTTCTAAGAAAATTTAATAAATAAAAAGAAAGACAATTTAGATGATCTGAAACATAAACTGATCTTCTTACATTACAAAATAAATACTCCTATATTTTTAACTAATAACTGATTTATTTCTATATACTTCAATTTTCTCTGTTGATTCTCAATTTTCAAAGTAAAAAATTAAGAACCAAATAAAATTCAATCAATTTTCATCTAAAAAACCAAAAATCAACCAACTATAATTTAAAAACAAACCGAATCGATAGAAATATTTTGATTCGTCTAGCCTTTTTGATAATCTTAGTTGAGTCAGAAAACAACTTTATTGGTATTTTTATGTTGACTAGGCGCTCGAACTTTTTATAATTTTACTGTTTAATAATCACTTAGCTAGTTCTTATCTGATGTTCGATTACCTTCTAACAATCCATACACGACAAAATCTTTGAATACAAATGCTATCATATTCCATTACCAATCCAAACTTGAATGAAGTCTATTAAAGCAGCTCGAATATGAATCGGATACAAATAATACAAATACTAGTAAGTAGGGGTGAATCCATAAAACTTTTGTTTAATTTTATTAAAATAAAATACAAAGTTGAATAAGAATATTTGCTCATACTATTCATATTCTATGAATTTCATACAATAAAACTAATATCAATACCATAAATAGATTTAAAAATTAACAACTAAAAGGAAAGAATTAATCTCTTATTCTTTAAAAAAAATACTCCCTCTATGTAAAAGGATTATAAGTTTAGTGAAATTAATATTTTATTAATGTGCGTGAGAAAAATTGTCATTTTATGAAATATGACTAATAAATAAAACATATCAAAAAAAGTAGGTGAGACTAATAAAATGGGATATTGGGAGTATATTTTTACATCAATTCTAAATCACACCCAATACGCTAAAAAATTTCAAATTTATGATTTTCACCATTACACCAATCACGGACTGAATTTCTCTCTTATCCATCCTCAATAATGTAGTGAGAATCCAATCCAAGGCCGTGATAAATTTATAATATTAAAATATTTGATGGGGGAAAATTGTTTAAATATTTTTGACGGGGTGCTGTTAAGAAAAAGTACACAAGTAAACCGTACGGCGTACTTAGGTGTCTAGATACGACAAAAGAAAAGGGTGGTGGGGGCAGGATGAGCTGTGCACACACGTGGGCACCATGATTTCTCCTTTAATAGTAAATCACACCATTTAATTATATATCCACATTATTTAATGTGGCTGCCCAAACCATGCCTTTAATTTCCCACATGATCTGTATATTTCCACTCCAACCACTCCAACATCCTCCCATTCTACTTTTGCAATTTCATTATTTATTTTATCCCTTGATTTGCTTTTTTACTTCCTCAAATGTAGCGTATCCACATGCTCATTTGGGGGCGTGTTAAATTTAAGCATGTGTATAATATGAATAACGTTGCTTTGATACTACTCACTAAGAGTTTGGACCATATGGTTTTCTTTACACGTGTGCAAGATGTGATATCTATAATTCGAGAGATGTTAATTGGGCCACCATTTTTTCACGGTGAATTTGCGTAGTTAATGGGGTGGGCTTCTTAATCATAAAATATCTCTTCTTAGAAATTTCTTAGTAATTTCTTACGTTATTATGTTTTAGTGGGTCAGAGTATATATTAAAGCTATTTTTAGTATTGTCTCTAGATCGTTTCAGTATATTCAAAAAATGTAAAATCATGTATAGGATTATTATCGAGTTGTAAGCTGGAACTAATCTGAAGACCAGTCTGAAATGCGTAAAAGAATCAACAGATAAAGGTTCGAGCTGTGCAGTGGAAGATATATAATATGCAGCGGAAGTAAATATGACAGTTGCACTTGTTCAATGAAAACAGAGTATAGTCAGTTTTGTGTGATTGGAAGACCTAAGCTTAGTCCTATCCTGGTTAAGTCAGTTTCACAGTATATAACTCTTCAATACTTAGAAGTATTGAAGGTTTCAAAGTCAGTTTGTGAAACAGAAAAATAAAGCAATAAGTAAACAAAGCTGTAAAGAGCACACAGAACTTATAGTGGTTCGGATCTCAATATCCTACATCCACTCTCCAGACCCGAAGGTCTGAATAATTCACTAAGTAATTACAAGTCTCCTTACGATCTATACACAGCCCGTTGGCTCCTCCGTCCTTCGGTCTGTTGTGGCACTAGCCTATGAACTCCTTGTAGACTTAGTCTTCAGGTTGAAGTGAGGACGACACCACGCAGCCTTCTTCCCGGTGGTTGGATGTTTACTTGTTCTTCCCAGAACTCAGGTGGTTGGCATACGCCCGTGAGAATCAGAATCCCAAACTTAGAAACCGACTGCTATGAATATATCTCAGAAAGATATATTCACCAAGAGAGCTTCAGCCTCGTGCTAGGAGAAGTTAGCACGGTGGGTAACTTGAGTTGGAGACTCAAGTCTTGTGTTAGAAAATATGGAAACTCAGAGAGTGTAGCAGAGAGATGGCCTGAAAGAATGCCATTTATCTTCTCAAGACTTTTAGATTTTGAATTCTGTTCAGGTAACCTTTTAAGGTTGGGAGGCCAGGCCTTTATATAGAGGAGGACCTTTGGCAATTTGAATTTCTATCCGTTAGACTCATAAATCCAGACGTTAGACTTATGAATTATATTGTCTAATCGTAGCTCATGCCTTAGGTTTCCTTTCTGCTTTGCTCTGCAGCGTTAGTGTACGATACACCAACTATATGTTAGACTTCTTTTCAGCCCGAGGAATCCCAATTTGGATAACCTCGTACTGACATGGGCATATTTGAATGCCTAAGTCTGACTGACCTTCGATAATTTTCGAATTGCTCAATCTTTAGAGGTAAAGGCTTTTATACTTACTTTTAAAAGTCAGTACAACTTAGCCCTCATACTGACTTCCCAGGGTTAGTATGGTAAACCCTCATACAGACTGTCCATAGTCAGTATGGAAAATGCCCTCATACTGATTTCTCCTTATCAGTATGGAAAACCCTTGAACTGACTTCTCCTTAGTCAGTTCGAGAAAGCCCTCATACTGACTTATCCTGGTCAGTATGGATAGACCTTAAACTGAGTGCTCCAACACGGTTTTGGGTCAAGGCTAGGCGTGATGATAGTCAGTTCTCTAGCATTCTCCTTTGCTCGGTCTTCAGCCTAAGTTCTATTACAACTCGATCGATCCTATACAAGGATTACAGTTTAGAACTCTAGAAACTGGAAAATTTGACTAAGATGGCTTATAATCTTTGACCCACCAAAACAACAAAAAGTAAGGAAGGTGATCACCAATATATTGACATGTGAAATGCCGCAAGTGTACGGATCATCTGTAGCATATATGATGGGCACGAGTATCGTATCCACAGAGACTAAAACATGATTCAAACCAAAATACTAGTTCCATTTTACTTCTATTATCTAAGCAACCATTCATTTAGATTTGATTGTGATTAACTAAACAAGATTTAATTAACATAAACTTCAACTTAACTAAGATTTTTTTAATTGAGAAGAAAAATTGGCTATTGAGTTGTGTAATATCATGAGAGATTCTAATCTTTATCAAGTTTGTGTGAATAATCAATTTTCATTCCTAAACATGAAGGGTGAGTTCTAATGAACCATGAAGTCTTGGTGTAGAACAATCATGCACACAAACAATTGAGTTATGTGGCTCATTTGAATGAAATTAAGTGATTAGTACTCAACCTATACTAAGTATCCAATTGATGTGATAGTAATGCTTAGTATCCATTGATCAAACAAAGATATACAACTCTATTTACATGGATTATATATAAAATGAGTCATAACTTACATACACAAGGATCTTATCCTAAATATATGTGGGATACTCCTCAACATGATCAATGAACATGTATTAGGAATTATATTCATACACAAACTAATATAGACAAGAATCTCATCATCAAATACACAACTCTAGCCCATAGATAATTTAGCTCATGATAAACAAAAAGAACAACAAATCAACCATGGAAAGCATAATAAAAACAAGGATTTAGATAGAAGAAATCAAGCCCGTAGAGTTTCTGGCATCGGATCATCGATTCTATTACAAGCTCTAATCTATCTTTCCTCCAAATCAAGTTTTTCTTCCCCTGTTTTTTGTTTCTCTCTATGTTCTCTCCAGCTATCTTTCTTCACAACTAAGGAAAATGAGATGATGAAGTTGGTTTCTTAATTCTCACACCCTATATAATTCATCATAAGCCTAGATATGTTATATTACAAAATAGCCCCAAAATTATAGCAATTCAGGCCCTATCTCCGCCTAGCCGCGGCCAAACTGCGCGAGCCATGGTCAACTTATCTGGCCGCGGCCCAGACCGCAGCGAAATGCCTATGAAATGCTCCCGCGCCGCTGCCCGCGGTGGTGACCGCGGCCCGACCGCAGTAAAAAGCCTTCTCTCATGCTCTTTGTCGCCGCACGCGGTCTGCACCGATTTTTCCTCCAACATTTATCTTTGGCTAGCTTTGGGTAATTTCTTTGTTCTTTGATCAAATCATCTCCAATCCAACTCGAACCATCTTTCCAAATCCGGATCTTTGACAAAAACTTTCAACCATCAACTTCTGAGCTTGATTTCCTAACCTAATAACAAAATACATAACTAAACAAAAGATTAGTAATAACTGCAATATTAATAAAAAGCAAACTAGTTATGAATTAAAATGCTAAATTAACTACCTAGAATAGCATGAATTAGCATGGAAAACGAATTCTTATCAACACCCCAAACTTAAATCCTTGTTCGTTTCGAAGAAGAATGAGTAAACAAGGTATAAGCATGAGATTTTCTACATTCAATGACTTAAAATGCCTCAGCCAAAACCAAAAAAGTATAATGAACATATAATGATCTCAAAGCATGACAAGATAATCCATCACAATCAATCCCGAGTTAAGTTGAAAAGGTTCTCCCATATCGAAATAACACTCTTCACTCAATTTATTTACATGGGTATAATATATACACTCAAAAACCAATGTCATGCACAAGTTATTGACCATATGCTTGCAAGAAATCTAAACCTTCCATCATTTAGATTTGCTACAAGAAGAATCAAAGAGGACTTTGTTTTGGTTGAAATGTAGGCTTGGGTATTGAGGTAGGGAATATGGCTAAAGTGACAAAACTCAAATAGTTTAAGTTAGCTACTCTCAATCAATCTAAGTTTCCACCATCCACAAAAAAAATCACTAGTATGATATATCGAATCATCTTCCACCTCAATCAATCCCACAATTCTTATAATTCTCATCAACAATATAAAGCCAACATTATGAATCTCCCAAAATCATAAACAAGATTCATCCCTTTAGTGCCTTATCTTATTTGCTCTTTTGACAAGCATCAAATTTATCAATTTTTTTTAATTTTTTTTATTGTAACACAAAAGGGATTTCTTTCTTCTATTTTTTCAATATTTCAATTCAACAACAAGAGATTCATTTTTTTTTTCTCTCACACCCCCAAACTTCAACTTTTGTTTATAATAATTTATTTTCTCAACACACACCTACAATGATACCTTTAAAATAGCATCCTTATATCCTCCTCTCATCCGGTTATGAATAAAAGTTCAACAAGATCAAATAGGGGATACAAAAGGGTCAATGAAACTCAAGGTACCAAAGTTTGGGTATGAGTGTGGCTTCCAAAAAGATTGCCTCTAATCATTTTCAACTTCAAGCAATTCTTATGATTTTAGGTAAGATAAAATACAAGTTCTAGACAAACAAGACAAGCATGGTAAACCCACAAGAACAAAATACTATCGAGTGCGATAGATATAGGCTCAAGAGCTCACTAAAACAGTTACTCAACTCGGAATTAATTATTCAAGACATCAAGTCATGCAAATCAATCAACCAAGTTCATTAAATACCCGAATTTTTAAAACTTTTTTTCTTTCAACTTTCATCATTGGCATTTAATCATTGACTTCTACTGAATCAAAGCATAAGTTCACCAACTAAAACATGCTTTTGTTCAAAACACCTAAGCATTAAAATAGTAAAAACAACACCAACAAACTTAACCATACCAACATTATATGTTTAAACCTAACCACACCCCCTATTTCAAGCTTAGAACAAAGAAATGAGAGAAATTTGAAGTAAAGAGCAAGGTTTAAACATAAAGAAAGCTCCACTGACAGTCCTTAAGATGGCAGATCTAGCCAGTCATGTCCCTACTGATTCTGGTAAGCCTCAAACCGCTGCAGCAAATCATAGATATCTTCCTATCGAGACTGTATTGCATCCTGGCTGGTAATAACATCACAAACATCTTTGTTAATCCTGTCAATCCTCCTATCCACATTCTACGTCCATGTCTTAAGTCTCCCCAACCTAGTATCAACACTCTCAGTAGCTAACCGGGGTGCAGCCAGATCTCCCCTCAACACCTAAAAATATGGCTCCCAACTGGCAAACCTCGCATCTAGACTAGCCACTCGATCATCAGAGGTAGACTAGCAAGTGCGCTGCCTCCCTCCTGCGGCAGAAGTGTCGATATCCTGCTCCATGTGTTGCTCAAATGTAGTAGTGTCAGGAGGTGGGGATGACCGAGGTGGTGCCTCCTTAATATATGCATCTCCAGCAGGTAGTACTCAAATTAGCATCGGAGGATGTCCAGACCGGTGGCGCAATGCAAGGTGAGAAGGCGAATTCATGAGCCAATTATCCCTCGTCTCAAAATGGCTGACATAGGTCAAAGAAGGGCATGGCAAAGGGAAATGATCCCCACTTCGCTGCTGGAAGATGTAATATGGTGGTGACCCATAGATTGATCTCATTGATACCAAAACTGGTATGGAGATCGTATTAACATCCGTAGCGTGCACATATCATGTCAAGTCGATACCAACATCTTCCATGATAGGGGTAAGCATCCCTCGAATGGTGATAACCCCTTGGTACATATTGGCTTGACTCAACACCTGAGCCATCAACAACGATCCAAAATTCATCACAGTCTCGGATACCATTGCTTGCAGAATGAAGATTTCTAGTGTCCGGACTCCTGTATGTTCATGCCTAGATAAAAGAGTTAAAGCCAACACTCTCTGGATATATTGGAGCCCCGGATTCCGAATCATAGTCGCCTTTGAAGTTTTGGAGTTGTATGGGTGAAATCTAGGCTCCGTAATGGCGTTCCACATGTCATGTATTGGATTTTCCTTGAAAAGACCTGTGTTGGGAGTGCTAAAAATTTTGTTCACGTCGGCAATAGTCATGGAATAAGTTTGATTTTCCAAAGAAAATTGAATTTCCAATGGCTGAGCGTTTCTCCCCTTCTGAGTTATCTCCAATGTGCTCATCATTTCAAGCACTTATTTTGGATAAGTTGACTTGATAGTAGTCAAAGCACTAAGCCAACCCATGTTTTTAAACAATTGACGGACATTCTCGGCTATTCTCAGCGGGTTAATAGCATCCAAGTCTGCAAACTTGGTGGAGATAATAGGCATCATGTTGATAGAATTGAACCTAGCCTCAATTCAGGGTCCTCAATCGAAAAATCATGCCACTCGGGATCAGCTCTTGTGTACACGGGCTATGTAGCTGGTGTTCTATTGCTCTCACCTTTCTTACTCTTATTTCCTTTTCCCCCGGCCATAGTAATATATACACATAACGATTTCAAATGAGAAGCTCCTTTTATAACCTTAATTTGGGCAAAATATATCTACCCCAAACATCCACCCCCATCATGTTCATTAAACCCAAAATTTCTCCTTCATCCATATCACATTAACATTATAAAACCCTAGTTATTCATCACTTCATGAGCAAATCAACATTATATCCCCAAATTCAATCTTTGAATCAATGAGCCATTTAATTAACAAAGTCAACAAGTATGATTCAAAAAATTAATGTATTTTCTCCATCATGGTATCATTCTTGCACACAAATAACCAATATTCTCCATTCAAAGAAACAATTATTCAACCATTCAATAATATAACATGTTCAACTCTACTCAAATCACCAACATTGAATTCATGAATCATCCTAATCCGAGCAACCACACCATTTCGAATTTAATTGCAAGTTAAGAATGCATACCTTGAATTTGATGAAATTAAGAGGCAAGAACACAATGAGAATTTGAGCAAATCTCCGCAAGAATGTAAACTATTAGGATCAAAATGAAGCTCTTGATGTGGGCAACTCAAATATGAAATCTATTTATCAAGTGCTCAAGTGTAGAGTGAGTAATTAGATGAGAAAGATTGGGGAAGAAATAAGGGTTTGGGGTATTTTTTATTTTGAAGTTAGGAGAATAAAAATTTTTGGAAGAAATGTGGATTTATTTGTGAAAACTCGTCAGGTCGCGACCGACTTACCAGACCGCTGCTGAGAACCGCGACCAATGGCCTTCTTTTTCCTCCCGAGACGCGGACCGCGGCTGATAAGTTAGGATTTTCACCAACTTATCTGGTTGATCTTTGACTAAATGTGTGGTGTAAAGATCGTTTTTGTACTAGTTTTCGTGCATGAATTGGCTTTTGTGCTCGTAATGTTGTGTTTGATGAATCATGCAGAGTTTTGGCCATAAACAGAGGAGAGTTGGATTTCCAGTTTCAGGTCCACGTCGATTGACGAGGGTGTCTCGTTGATCGACGAGGAGAATGAAGGAGGAGCGATCGACGAAGGAAGAAAAGAGAAGATCGACGGAGGCAGACTTAATGAAATTACCAATATGAGAAACCTATAACTTAGGTATGGAATATGCAATGGACTAAATTGAGAACAAACCTCTCAAACCTATTTAATCTCTAGTTGAGCTGATCGATCCACGTGCACAAGTTTATCCCCATTATTACCTAATAGTCCTACCATTAGATAACTCCCAAAAGCCCATGGATTATCGACCTATGTGTCTTCTTCTTTTTCTCGTTACAGTGAACCTTAAAACATATGTTTTGATCTATTCAAGTAAATTGGACCTGCATATTGGCCACAATCTAATCGACTAATTATCAAACAATTGGCGTGCAACTTATGATGTTTGATAGAAACAAGCTTGAGACCAAAACAAACTCAACCGAGAAGTAAGAAACCATTGTTTCATCATTCAAAGTCCAATAAAATCGTTCATACCCAAATTCTAAATGAATTTAGCCATCCATAACTTGAATGACCAACAATTGAACAACAAAAGCACAAATAACCATTAAAAAAGTATGTGAAAATGAAGTTGATTTCTCCAATGCTTGATTATCAAGGCTTGATCTCCTCACTTGACTTGATTCCTCCTCCAAATTGAGTGTATTATGCAATAAGTCTCGAACTTGATGTGTTTGAGGAAGTTCTGTGGTGGTTATTCCATATAACTGCCCAAAGTTCTCTTCAAATTTGATTTCCCCCTTTTTAATTAAGTTTGCCGCGCCAAGATTTCACCCAAAATGAAGGGAATTTCGCTCGAATTGAGCCTCTATTTCGTTTTAAGATTTTGCGATACATTTTAGCCAAAATCAGTTGGATTTTAGCAGAAATAAGGCTCTGTACGACTTCAAAAACTCCTCTCTGTGCTCATTTTGGCTGAAACCGATCCATTTCAGCTGAAATGAGGTTCTGAAATTGGATCTTGCCTCAGCCATTCTAGTTTCGGCCGAAATGAACCACATTTTGGCCGAAATTTGTCTTAATCCTATTTTTGGCCTTCACATCCTCATTCGGTGTGAAATACATCTCCACAATCCTCATTTTGGTAGAAATACACAAAAACTTGGCAAAACTTAATCTTTTTCATCCTTTATTCATCCTACAACACTTGAAACACAATATTTACAAAGGTAACACAAAATCAAGCAAAAATGTATGATATGTGGCTGAAATACATGTGAAATAACCCTATAATGCATCACTTATCCACACAAAAATGAATACAATTCACACAGATATCAACTACTCACTCGTTTTCACTTATGCCTAAATTAATAATTTAACTTGCAGGGTTTAACATAATGAACCTTGTGAGATCGTCAGGGAATGTCCCAATCCTAAAACGAATATGATCACCGACATGTCCAACCTAAGCAGGCCACGTTGGGGCCAAGACCTAAATTGATCTGCCCAGGCCCATTTAGGATGTCCACGATTCCAGCTCAAGCTCTTAAACTAGCACATGACATGTGGCTCTAAAGTACTATGCAACTCTAAAAGAGCTATGTAGGTGCAGCACCTTAGGTCGTCCTCAAGTAGGAGCAATATGCAGCAGCTAGAAGAAACTGATCAATAATTGATTGGCATCAATTCGAGCCGCTACTTGAAGGAGGTCTCTAAAGGTGGTCAACTCCAGCTTTATCTTAAGAGCAATTTCACCTCGAGACAGTAATTCTCAATAGGTCGAAAGAGCAGGTCATGAAGAGCAGGTATCCGAAGAAGGTCCCCAAAGGAGATCACCTTAAGGAGGTCTTCAAGTGCACCTCCTTAAATGAGATCATCTAAACGTGGTCTTTGGATAAGGTCGTCGAGGTCGCAACTGGTGAATAAGGCAAAACAATTGCAAGAAAGTCTCCAGCAGTTGCAGCAACCCCTATCTTCGTGAAAGCAGCTCCATCCACCCCTAAATCTTGGGGAACGTGGTTTCTAGGTTTAGAACGTTTGAGAACTTGTATTTAGGCCCCATATGGTCTATAAATCGGGTGAACCCTATCATTTTTCCATTCTATTCACTTTTGAACACATAAACACTTATTTGCTTAACTGAGACTCTGTTGTAGTACCGCTCCAACTCCTGCTCGCCCAACTCCTTCTTGTATCTCAACCTGATATAGTTCATTGTGCACCTACTTTTCTTTATTAATAAATGATTAATTATCTTCTTTATTTCCTTTCAACAATTTATTTATAGTCTTATACTTGTTATTTTGTATCATTTCCTATTATTTCTCCTTGGTTCATTGGGCCCCCTATCCGTATGAAATCGAACCTCGATATTCTAGCGCGCACCGTGGGGGAACTATATCCCTCATGCTCCAGGAAAATGGAAGGAATTATCTCTTCTAGCAAAGACAACAGGGACGTGGATCTGTAAAATATCAACCCTCAAGGCACCATCCTGCCTACAAATCCACCAGGGAGTCGGACTATTGCTCCAGCACCTCCGCGAACTATGGTTACAATGGACCCGATGGTCATTTTCTTGATAGATGAAAAAAACAATTCAAGTGCAGGTTTGCGCGTCAAACAAGAAATTGGAGGCCATAATGAGATGGCACCATAAAGTGCAGGAGGAAAATAAACGACTGCCCCAGCAACCTCAGCTATTCCACCAACTCGGAACCACCCTACGATCCAAGAGCCCAAGAGTTTGAGGACCCAGCTGCTGCTCTTGCCTTGAAACCTGAGTGAATGCTTCGAAAAGAGCCTGGAGGACACGCCATGCACACCTATGGAGCATAAATTCGACCTTCAATTCCTAGGAACGTGACCTGTAGCAGGAGAAAACCCTGCCCTAGGGGGTGTAACGGAGATGATAACCAGAGCGATCCACACCTTGGAGAGCAACAAGCTCGAGCAGAAGATGGATTATTACGACTAACTGCTGGCTTGCATCCCCAGCATGCCCGCTCCAGAGAGGATCATACCTAGAGATGGTTTTTGAGAGTCTCTTTTCTCCTTGGAGATTGTAGAGACAGAGATGTTAGAGCAGTTCACATAGCCAAGCTCTATCCTGTATGATGGCACCACCGATTCGGAGAGCCTCATAACACTTTACAAGTAGAGGATGTTCACAACCTCTATACCAAAGGCGCTCCGAGAGGCATGTCAGTGCAAGAAATTTGGCTCAAGCCTCACCGGACCTGCTTTCCAATGGTTTGTAAATCACCTAAGGAGAAAGATAGAGTCCTTCGTTGAATTCCACCAGCTGTTCCAGAGGCTATACTCGACCAGCTGACAACTTGGAAAGCACCAACATGACTTGTTTATAGTTGTGCAAGGTCCTCGAGAGACGCTACAAACGTACCTCTGAAGGTTCAACAAGGAGTTGGTCGTGGTGCCAGACTGTCCTGCAGACTCGACTCTTTGAGCCTTCAAGAAGAGTCTGGATGTTGATTCATATTTGTACAAAGAGCTTTCAATCTACCCATGCAACAACCTAGAGTACGCGATTAGCAGGGCCTAGAAATTCATCAAATGGGAGGAGGATAAACCTTACAGAAGATCTCATCAATCTCTCCTCGAAGAAACCTTTGGAAGAGATGACATGAGCTAAGACGATTCGATTATTGTTGCAGAAGATACATGATTGCGCATATTTGTATGAGTCAAATCAAATTCGCTTCATCCATATACACTATTTTATTATTTATTCTTTTTTCCATTCATTGATTTTTATTTTGATTAGTATATTGTTACTGACTTGAGCGTCGTAGGCATCGCCCGCCTTCACGCTACATGAATTGTGATCGCAAAAAGCACATACGTAAGCAAGTAAAATACCAAAAATAAATCCATCACCGGACAGGAGCTGCAACAAAGAATGTAGCTCTTAATGTCCAAATCAAGCACTAAATCCACCTAAAGGAGCTCTTCAACCTACGCACCTGTCTTGGGCTTCTCAGCATTCTCAATAGACTAGGGCTCCTAGACCTTCTTAGCCTACTGGGGCTGTTCACATCCTGAATGTCCCGACAAAGATCTTAGCATTAGTTGCTGCCATTGCCTACTCGACTATCAGCTACATGAAGGTACGAGAGCCAATCATCAAAAGATGATAGGAGTAAGCCGAGAGAGAAAGAAGCATCGAGGGTCTCCTTGAAGTCCTATTGGAGCACAACCCCCTCATAGTCGAGCCATTTCCTGCTCTTCATCCTCTTGACCTACTCAAAAAAATGAGCAGCTCCCAAAAAAGAGGAGCTGTGAAGAACGACCAACTCCTGAAGAGAGGATCTTAGAAAAAAAAAAAAACTAACTTCTGAAAGAGAGGAGCTTAGAAAATGAGCAACTCCTGAATGCTAGGAGTTAAAAAAATAACCATCTCTCGAGAGTGAGGGTCCTGGAAAAATGACTATACGGAGTACCGAAGTGCTAGCTAATGGAGCAAAGAGTCCAACCGGTGAACACCCTTTGAGGTGCTCATCGATGAATATCGTGGTTACCGGACTGTGCTCACGAGCCATCCTTTTTGGGGGCGGCCGAAGCCTACCATTGTGAAATTCCTATGAGGACCGCTAAGCATAGACCGTGTAGATCCATTGGGACTCATGCCTCTTACTCTATGAGTTTCTTTAACAAGTTGTACAAAGCTAACTTAGCATATTAAGAAATTATTTTGACTATATGGTCTACTGCAGGTAAACCTCAAAGCTGAAGGGGTTATTGTTGGGGCCAAGACCTAAATGGACCTACCCAGGCACATTAAGGATGTCACGATTCCAGCCTAAAGTCCTAGACAAACTCAGGACACGTAGTTCAAAAGTACTGTGCAACTCTAAAGGAGCTACGTAGATGCAGCACCTCAGGTCAACCTCAAGTAGGAGAAATATACAGCAGCTAGAAGAAGCTAGTCAACAGTCGATAGGTGTCCATTCGAGCCGCTACTTGAAGAAGGTCTCTAAGGGAGGTCAACTTCAGCTTATCTTAAGAACAAATTCACCTCAAAGATGTCATTCTTGGCAGGTTGAAAGAGCAGGTATCCGAAAAAGGTCACCAAATGAGACCTCCTCAAGGAGGTCGTCAAGTGAACCTCCTCAAAGGGAGGTCATCTAAAGGTGGTCTCTAGATAAGGTCGTTGAGATCGCAACTAGTGGATAAGGCAGAGAAGTTTCGAGAAAGTAGCCTGCAGTTGTAGCAGCCCCTATCACGGGGAACATAGCTGCTAGGGTTAAGAACGTTAGGGAACTCGTATTTAGGCCCCCTACGGTCTATAAATAAGAGGGACCTCGTCATTTTTCCAATATATTAATTTTTGCAAACATAATTGCTTATTTTCTTAGTTAAGACTCTGTTGTAGCAGATGCTCGACCTGCTACAGTTCACTGCTCTAATTTCTACTCGCCCAACTCCTTCTTGTATCTCAACCTGATATAGTTCAGTGTGCACATACTTTTCTTGATTAATAAATGGTCAATTATCTCCGTTATTTCCTTTTAATAATTTATTTACAGTTTTATACTTGTTATTTTTGTATCATTTCATGTTATTTCACTTTGGTTCCTGAGGTCCCGTATTCATTCGAAATTGAACCTCAACAGGCCATACACAAGCCACCACACCCAAGATACAAATATTAGAGTACATGAAAGACTCGCCACCCTAGCAAGACAAAGTGTGGTCAACTTGAGTATGCCCCTAAGCCATCCATTAGGTTGTAAATCATAACAAGTATATTGAGACCTAACACGTTTATATGTCAATGACAATGGCGCATCTCACTGTTGATTCCATCACTACCTAAAGATGTACCGACACATCAAGTATCTAGGATAAGCTCACTTATATATTGATGTGTCGCAGCTTAAACTAGCAGCCTATCCAAGAACTGTCTTATCTATTATACTTGTTTATATCTCTCTAGGTCAAACAATCAATATGAGCGTATGTGATCTCCTACACACCATATGATCATCCCTACAGGCAAGATAATAGGACATTATTGTTCGTAATGTATGTTTTCTATATCAGATAGCGAACATGTTGATGTAACACATTTATGAAGATAAGTGTATCAAGCATTTTAATTTGACGAACACACTTAATAATAAATTCAAGGAATAGGGTTATAGACAACGTAGAATCTGTGTTATCTATTACTCCATCTCGCATTGTTTATAGAGGTGTACTCTATTTGAAAATAGAGATAGACAACGCAAAATTTGTGTCATCTATAAGTGTTAGTACCGAGATCAGGGTAAGTATAGTGTGAAATGGAAATTTTAAGTTCAAATTTACACTCACAAACTGGTGGTTCTTGATCAACTTGTGTTTCAGAAACAGTTTGTCAGCGAGTGGAATTTTTATAGTTCAGTTTGAATATACTTCAACACTAGAATGTGTTGAGTTTTAAAACTTTTGCAGAAATGTAAAAAACAGTAAAGAACATGGATTTATAGATGTTCGGACAACTCGTCTTACGTCCTCTCTTCGGACAAATCATCCTCTCTAACTGGTAGATGCTAGTGTCTACCAGCCCACTTGCTCACTTGTCTAGGGTTTTGGTCCCCTCGGCTTCGTAGATTTAAAGTGTGGGCACACCACACAGCCTCCTCCTCTGGAGCTGAGAGCTTTATAGTTCCTCCCGAACTATTGAACTGGTTAGCTAGACGCTTGTAAGAATAACTGTTGAGATCTTTAGTGACTGTCGTGTTCTTTCTAGAAGAGAAAGAATACCGCTAAAATAACTTAAGCTTAGAAGTTTCAAGTCTAGTGTTCAGGAAATAAAACACGGTCGAATTAGCCTTGATGATTAAAATGCTAAGATTTTCACTTGCGCAGAGTGTTAGTGCTTTTTCTTCATTTCTTCATTTTTTCACTCTGAGTACTTTGTCTATTTATAGACAAAGTATGAGCATTTTAGATTGTAGCTATTTCGAGATAATTGAGCATCATCCAATCTGATACATCTCTTTCCTGACAAGAGTAAGGCGCCTTTTCTAAGGTTTTGTGCCTGCTATGTCAGTTCCTGACACATGATGTTGACAATCTTTTTTGGGTCAGAACGGCTCTGCCAGTCCCTGGAATCTGAACTTGTTCGTGCTTCATCAGTCTTTAATGAATCTCCATTCTTAAAATGTGTTCTTTGATGATTTCTCTGACTTGTTCCCTTTGTCTCTTCGTGTGAGTAGGAACCAGGATGGTGTCTTCGGTAATTGTCTCTGAGTTATCAGCTTCAAACTAGAAGTTGGTCTCACCTTGCTTCACACGATCCAAACTGGGGCATTGAATTTCCACCTAATTTGTCTTGATTAACTTCGTCAGCTATGTTGCAACTCGATATATCCTAATAGAACATTACAAGTATATACGAACAAAACTAATCTAGAGACACTTCTAACTGAGTGATTTTTGACACATCAAAATAACAAATAGGTAAGAATAATTCCTAACAATTCCCCCCTTTTTGATGTTATAAAAAACAACCGCTATTAAGCCGGTAAAGGGCTAGTTTTGAGTTTACATGAAATATTTCTATCAGATTCTAATACTAAAAAACTATACACCTTCATTACTCAGACTGCCCTAAAAATCTTCCCCCTTAATTGGAGAGATATTTCTCGGTTAAGTTCAAAGATAAAAAAGATGATAACACCTGAATGTGTGGCGTCAGTTTTGAAATAAGGCAAACATTTTGAGACGAAGAGTCCCCTACTGACTCCTTCACTTCATCTTCATCCTCTAAAGCTGGTGATGGGATTCAGGGAGAACCCATTCACCAGTCAGCTTGCCTCATCCTGGCCTCCACTAGTCTCTCCACTACTTTATGGTGGTGCTCCAGCTGGACTGACAAGTCGCACCACTTGTCTTTTGCTATTGTTGTCAGTATAAGCAAGTCTCACCAATTGTACTATAGTACCAACATCCTGTTGCAAATGCAGGAAGCTAAGCTGCAGGTCATGATAAACAAGTCTCGCCACTTGCACTACCATGTTTCCCTAAATTCAAATCTCACCATTGGCACATTTTTTCTCCTAGGCCACCTAGAATAAGTGTAGCATAAGCTGTTTGAAGAAAACCAATGCTTCCAGATATTCCGGCTAGGTCCCAACGAGAAGGAGACTATAAGCTCTACCAGAAATAAGCATATACACTGGTCAAAGAAACCAGCTAGTTTCTATTTGCCTCTCTTGGACACTTACATCATGCCTCAACTCGTCTATCCCTTCCCTTCAGGTCCGTGGGAGGAGAGTTGCACTCTTACTCCTCATCCGACAATATAGATGAAGGGATATAGTAGAACTCATTCAAGAGGGCTTGGGGGTTTCCCTTAAGAATAAGGAAAACGAATAGAATCTAATTCATGTTCACAAAAGAGCGGATCCAATACCAAGACGACTTCTTTCAAGTCTTGACCGTACGAGATTCCGCTTCTTCCATTTCTCCTTTCCTAATTGCAGGAGTTGCTCTCTTTTTTCCATGGTTTTCTCAATCTATCGATAGTGGATGGAGTTGAGTTAGCTTCATTGCTCGATATCGACTCTGGCCTAAGGTAGTGAAAACTGCTTTTACGCGGAATTCCCACTCTATCAGCAATAATAGTACCAAAAACAAACTCTGGTACCCGAGAATTAGATTGTAAAGTGTCAATGTGGAAGAAATGTAATTCAAACGGTGAATGGCTGAGCTGTTGAAAAACCTGCTTCTCAGAAGACCAAAGAGCATGAGTAAGTGTATAGGAAGTTCTCCACTCCTTATGACGAAGGAAGAATCCTCCTCAGACCCACCTGACTATCCATCACATATCTTATAATGAAAAAGTCATGGCCTGATGGTAAGGATATCTTTCTTCCTTTCAAATTTGAGGTAAACATTCTCACACAAAGCGGACAGCCGAGAAATAGTATGATCATATCAGATTGCATCTTCGTGAGAATGATGATCTTCCCTTCCAACTGAGCTACAATGAGGTCTCTTTGCTCGTAGCCATCTTGGTTGATCTTTAGTTGAATGATGGAAGATGCCTTTTGAGAGTCGGAGAGATTTAAAGAGGGGGAGGAATTCAAGAGGATATCATATGGGAAGACATCTGGAGTTGGTAAGTATGATGGTGATACCTTCGATGGCTTCTAGAGATCTTATTATATAGAGAGTGATTTCCTCTACTTTGACGGTTCGAAACTCTTGAAGTAGAAACGTCCAGAATATTTAGGAGAATAAATCTCCATCTCACGTGTTTGAGAATCCTTTGATGTCTCTGCTTCTTATTCCTCCATTTTCTGTGGCACGGTAATGTCGCATTTAATATTGCATGTTGACTGTGGTCACGACACTTTGAATCTCTCGCCTAGTCCAAGTTTTCTGACTTGGCAAGCTGGGCTCTTCTCTATTTGGTAGCCAATGTGGCAAAAGTTGGTAAGCTTCATTAAATTTGTAAATGTGTTCAGTTTAATTCTTCTTCAGAGTACCAAAACTGAGAGCATGGACACATTCCTCTTCACGTGCTATTTTGTCAAACTCTAGAAGACTGAGCTTGATGCATAGCTTTCTGAATCTTTCTTCGGGAATTGGCTTTGTGAAGATTTCTGCGAGTTGATCTTCAATATGAATATACTCCACCGAAACGTTATTCTTTTCGACATGATCCTGAATGAAGTGATGCATGATTTCGATGTGTTTTGTTCTAGAGTGATTAACTGAATTATTTGTAAAGCACATTGCATTATTATTATCACATTAGATTGGTAAACAACAAGAATTGACTTCATAATCCATCACTTTCTGCTTGATTCATAATATTTTAGCACAACAGCTGGCAACAGCTACGTATTCAGCTTCAGTGGTTGAGGTTGAACTGAGTGTTGCTTTTTGCTGAACCATCTTATCAATTTGTGTCCAAAAAATTGACATGTACCATTGGTGCTTATTCGATAAATTCAACATCATCTGAAGTCTGTGTTTGAATATCCAATAAGGTTGAGCGCATCACACCTCGGATACCAAATTCCTAGTAATTCAGTAACACTTCAAGTATCTGACGATCCTTTCGCCAGTCTCCATGTGCGATTTCTTCAGATTTGCTTAAAATCTTACACATACTCCAACGACGTAGGAGATATTTTGCCTGCTGGCTATCAAATAGAGTAAGGATCAACTGGTTCTACTTCTTCATCTGTAATGATCCTCACACTTGTGCTTATTAGAATTATGAGCGTCTTTGTCTTATCTTGACAAAACATTGATTTATGAGGATCCCTTCTGAGGACTAATGAACTTGAAGTTGTTGGAATTATATACTGAAAGCATATATGATTAAGTGTTTTGTACACTGGTCTTCATATATGTTGCCGTAAAAATGCTCGATGTCTGATGGAACAAACATACAACGAACTATAATATCCTATTATCTCGCCTATAGGGATGATCATATGGTGTGTTGTAGATCACAGAGGATCATATGAATCGTTTGACCTAGCGAGATATAAACAGTATCACAGCTGAGACGGTCCCTGGATAGGCTGTCGGTCTAAGCTGCGACACATCGGTTCAAAAGTGGGCTTATCCTAGCTACTTGATGTGTCGGTACATAGTTATGTATTGATGGGATCAACAGTGGGATGTGCCATTCTCATTGACATATGAATGAGCCAGATCCCTAACATACTTCCTATGATCTTAAACCTAACTGAAGGATAAGGGGCACACACAGATTGACCACACTTTGATTTACCATGGTGGCGAGTCTTACATGTACTCTTATACCCGTATTTTGGGTGTTGGCAATTTGTGTGTGGCCTGCTTAGTCTGGACGTTTAGGTAAGCATATCCGTTTCAGGATGGTGACATTCCCTGAGGAGCTCACAACGTTCATTATGCTAAACCCTGCAGGTTGAATTATTTAATTCAGGCATAAGTGAAAAGGAGTGAGTGGTATTACTCAGGAAATAAGAGATTAATTAATTATGGCTGATTGTCATAAGCCAAATTAATTAATGAATGTCTAAAACCTTAAATATGTGGATCATGTTAGTTTGGTGCAACCCGTTCCTAATAACGTGGTAATAAAGGGGCGAGTCAGCATTGTTACCGTGGTGAAGGTTAAAACAATGTTTTATTAATTAATTATGTTCTAGGTTGAACAAGGAAGGATTAATTAATAAAGAGGGCCCACTTTATTATTTGCATCTGATCCCTGGTCTGGCCCATTAATTGCTCACAGCCCATTAGGGTTAGGGTTTCTCAAAACCCTAACACTATATAAGGCCTTCTCTCCATCATATCAAGTTAGACTTCTCAGTATAATCAGTAAATTGAGAGAG
>JAPKLW010000428.1:214708-291627 GCA_026898455.1 Plectranthus barbatus
TCCTAAGAACGACCCTTGGCAAGAAATTCATAATGGCAACTCGTGTTGTCCATCGTAGACTCAAACCCTACAGAAGTTCTAGGAAGTATGTCATCTTTCCGATCATGCTCATTTGAAAGTTGTTTTGCATGAGCTGGGTGAACTTCTCGCAATGAGATGAATTCATGGATTTGAAGACGATGTCATAAACATAGACCTTAACAAGAAGTATGTCTTTAACATCGTGATAAAGAAGAGAGTCATATCGATCTTCCCTTTCCTAAAGCCATTCTTCAGCAAGAATTGTGATAAGGTCTCATACCAAGATCGTTGAGCTTGTTTAAAGCTATAAAAGGCTTTCTTCAGTTTGTAGACCTTAGTACCATCTTTAAAGCCAGGAGGTTATTCAACATACACTTCCTCCTTAAGTTCTCCATTGACAAAAGAGCTCTTCACGTCCATCTAAAAAACTTTAAAATTGTGATATGCTGCAAAGGCTAAGAAGAGCCTAATTGCTTCCAGTTTGCTATTGGTGAGAAGGTCTTATCGTAATCAATGTCTTCGCATTGCAAATATCCCTTAGCAAGTAGTCATGCCTTGATCCTTGCTATGTTGTCGGCTTCATCCAACTTTTTCTTGAAGACCCACTCTATGCCAATTACTGTATGATAATTAAAGCCTATCAACCAAGCACCAAACATTGTTGCGAGTGAATACCAATAGATCTTCCTACATTGTGTTGATCTAGTATGACGATTTTAGTGCTTCTCCAATTTTTGTCGGCTCCGATTAGGAAATATAGCAGGTGAGTAGACCACTTCCTTGCCTTGTTTGAACTGGATTTTCAACATCATCTAGAACAACATATTCTGGATGATGTGTCAACCATTTAGGTTTGTGAAGCTCACTAACTATAATTGGTTGGACAAGAGGCTCTTATCAAGATATTGCGGCAACTGGCACATCTGTGAGATGGAAGTCTTCTCGCATGATCCGATTCTTTGAAACATGTTCCTGATCGGGAACTGGTCATTTTGTAGATTGTGTATGTCAAACTTTTGACTAATGGTGTGATAACATCATCAGTTTTTTTTTTTATCTTCAGTTCCAGCACCATCAGTTCCTAACTCGCCAGTTAGGTTTTCATGATCTACCACTTCCTCTATCTCTAGTGCTCTTTCTGAAGGTTCTTCCTCTTCAAGCTTGAAAACACCAGGTTGGATTCCCCTTTAACTTATGTCGTTATTTAGGGAAATGGAATCCAAGGCCTCAACAAGCTTAATAGCATCACCGACCCTCTCAGTGGTTTCAACACCAACTAAGGAAACGGGTTGTGAAGAAGTTTCATCTAGAGATCTAGTTGGAGCTGTTGGTTCAAGATCAAAATTTTATAAGCCCAATTGTTCATCAACATTATTGATCTTATGAAACTCTTCAGCCAGTTCTTTCATGGTCCTACGTACTAAAGTAGCTTCATAAAAAATAGCATTGCATGTTATTTCCGCAAGCCCGATGGTTTTGTTGAGTACTATGCATCCCTTGTGAGAGGGGTGTCCATATCCAAGGAAAACACCCTCATCAGCTTTAAGAGAAAAAGTATTAATCTTTGACATCCCGTTGTTGTGAATATAACATGGTGAACCAAAAGCACGAAGATGAGCTAAGGAAGGCTTATGAACATGATACACTTCATAGGGAGTTTTGTGAAGACGGCTGTTAAGTCCGCTTCTATTCTGTGTGTAGTAGACTCTGATCATAGCTTCTCCCCAATAGCGCTCACCCAAACTGGTTTTTACTAGCATGATCCTCATGGCCTCCTTGAGAGTTTTGTTTCTTCTTTCTGCAAGCCCATTCTATTGTGGAGTCCATGGGGATGATCTCTCATGTCCTATTCTGACTTCAGCACAGAAATCCATCACAGGCCCGTTGCATAACTCAGTTCCGTTATTTGATCTGATCCTCTTCACTGTAACTCCTCTATCAATTTTAACGAGCATCAACAGCTCAGGGAGTATGAGCTTTACTTCGTCTTTGGTCTTGAAAAGATTCACCTAGGTGTATCTCGAGTAGTCATCAACAACTACCAAAGAGTATCGTTTGTCTCCAACGGTGGGTGGAGTCACTTGTCCGAAGAGGTCCATGTGCAGCTCTGTGCTTGCACTAACTGACTTCTTCTTGAACGAGGCTTTGGTCTGCTTTCCTAATTAGCATGCTCTGCAGATGCCATATTTCTTGAACATTCCCTGTAGGAACTGAGTCTACAACAGACAATGTGAATTGTGTTTTATTATTTTGGTCGTTTGGATCGTTCTTAGGTATAAAAAATAAATAAGATTGAATAAATCAGGCGAACCCTATACATGCTCCTAATATTTTAATGTGAAGGATGGATTTATGGAATACCTGAACTCCAACATCTAATCTCTAGATCTGGATCGACGACAAAGGATTGCGAATGTAGGGATCTTGATCAATGTTGTAGTATTCCAACAGATTTGATCTTCTGATATATTCCCTTGTTCCTCGGATATTTTGTAATGATGCACCGATCACCTTCTACTTATGACCTAGCTGCCGCCCTCTCTCTCGATTCTCTCAAAATTCTATGTTGGATATTAATTCTACTGTTGTGTGTAGTGATCTGATAGAGAGAAGGGACTTTTATAGTATTAGGGTTTGGAAACCCTAATACTAATGGGCTCTGAGCATTTTGTTGGCCAGATCAGGGATCAAATGCAAATAATAAAATGCCTCCTTATTAATTAATTCCATATCCAATCCACCCTAATACTAATGGGCTCTGAGCAGTTTGTTGGCCAGACCAGTGATCAAATACAAATAATAAAGTGGGCCCTCCATATTAATTAATTTCATATCCAACCTAAAACATAATTAATTAATAAAATATTAATTTGCTTTCACCAAGGAAATCAATATTGACTCACCTCTTCATTACCACGTTATTTCGAACGGGTTGCATTAAACTTGAATGATCCACATATTTGAGGTTCCGAACATTCATTGATTAATTTGGTTTATGACAATCAACCTCAATTAATTAATCTCTTATTTCCTAAGTAGTACCACTCACTCTTTTTAACTTATGCCTGAATTAAATAATTCAACCCGCGGGGTTTAGCATAATGAACCTTGTGAGCTCCTCAGGGAATGTCCCCATCCTAAAATGGATATGATTACCTACATGTCCAGCCTAATCAGGCCACACACAAACTGCCACACCCAAGATGCAGGTATAAGAGTACATGTAAGACTCACCACCATAGCAAGTCAAAGTGTGATTAACTTGTGCATGCCCCTTAACCTTCCATTAGGTTGAAGATCATAACAAGTATCTAGAGATCTGGCTCATTCATATGTCAATTAGAATGACACATCTCACTGTTGATCCCATCAATACATAAAGATGTATCGACACATCAAGTAGCTATGATAAGCTCACTTATAAACTGATGTGTCTCAGCCGAAATCGACAGCCTATCCAGGGACTTTCTCAGCCATGATATTGTTTATATATCGCTAGGTCAAACGATTTATATGATCCTCTGTGATCTACTACACACCATATGATTATCCCTATAGGGGAGATAATAGGATATTATAGTTCGTATCGTATGTTTGTTATATCGGATAATGAATATGTTGATTAATACATTTATGAAGACAAATGTATCAAACGAACACACTTAATCATAAATGCTTTTGGTATACAATCCAAACATCCTCTTCGGCAGACCTGTTACCAGCTCCTGCTTAACCAATTGAGTGATAGTATCAAAATGCAGATGGTTCAGCGTTTTGTGTCACAACCAATTTATTTCACTTGAGTTGGTTGCCACAGAGCATGATCTTGACCGTCCACTATGCCAGTCTACCATGTATAGTCCTCATTTCCTTATGCCTTTGAGCTTGACTTCTCCTAAAGTCACATCTCGAATTTGACATACTGACTTGGCAAAGGAAACAACATAACCATTTTCACTAAGCTGACTGATGCTTAGGAGGTTATGTTTCAGGTTGGTGACAAGAGATACGTTATTGATGATGATTCCATTTTGTTCATCCCATCTCTTCCCTATCACTCTACCTATAGAGTTGTCACCAAACATGACTGTGGTCTTTTGACCATTATGAGATATGTAAGTAGATTTCTTTCGCTGGTCATGTGTGCAGAGCATCCACTATCCAGAATCCACACGTTCTTCTTTCTTTGAAGTTGATCTGCATGTATCTGTTCATGCAATGTGCAAATCATGCTTTAGGTCCATGAACATCTGCGGGTCTTGCGGGATTAGTGTGTTAAATCCACCTTTTGGGGATCCAAACTTGAGTTATCCTCATGGCAGGCAGCTTCTCAGTGTTTTTCCTTCTACATTTCTCTTTCTTCTAATATAATGCATGACATTCTGAATACGAAATTCATCATGAGTGAAAATAACCTGAACTTGATAGTCACAAGTAAGCAGACTCATAGAAACCAAATATTTAATCATGCCAGAGACAACAAGGACATTCTGTAACTTTAAGTCGATCAAAAGAGTTAAACAACCATTATTGACAGTAACTTGATCAGACCATAATAGGTAGGAATATGCTCAAGCTGATTTGGATTGGCACGGATCTCCGCAGAAGCCATAGTGTCAAAATACCAATCAGACAAATTGGAGTCAAAGAGAGAGCAACCAGTGGAAGTGGACTGATTAAATCGCTTGGGAAAATCAAAGGGGTCATGATCAGTGTCGTGGAAAAAATAGCACCAATGTCGACTACAATTTCTTCCTGAACCATGACTGCGATCGCAAGCAGTATTAGAGAGATGTTTTTCGGGAGAAGGGTCACGTTTACAATGCATGGCTACAAAGGCATTTGGCTGTGAAGGAGAGGAGATAGTTGAATGCTCTTGGCCGGCCATGGTTTTGCAGTAATGGTGACGACAGGTAACATATAGGGTTCAACCAATTAGGCTGATTCCATCTGAGGGTAAGAGAATCGTAATAAATTTTATTCACACTTTTGAGATTACATTATAAGGAGTATATATTACAATACAACCGCATTATCTAGGAAAATAAAATAATGAAAAATATTTACTAAGATATGGTAAAATCTTTAAGATACATCACCCTTATTTGTCTTGTTTTTTTAATATTATCAATAAGAGGAATAGGAATGCACCCTGACTTCACACTTCACGAAGTTCTAAAGTTTAATAGAGACCGAAGATATCGTATCTTCCATTTCAAATCCCCAAGAAACTCGGATCGTGCGTTATCGCACAAGAATTTTCTATATAAGGTGTCATTGTTCCTTGATTCATCATTCACTTCACACCTTGAGATTCTCCAAGGCATTCTTTCTCCCGAATGTGTGTCTTTCCCTCCTATGGTTCAACTTTGTCACCCATGACGAATCCATGCTCTGAGCATGAGGAGAAGTGTTCGGAGGAGATCAACGAGCCACCCTCCGCCTACATGCTGGAAGACCTTGAGAAATTGTTCTTCATTGCCCGACTTTGGAGGAAGGGAAGTCTAATGTCACCTTGACAAGTCTCTTTACTTGTTTGGGCTAGAAAGACGAGTCGACCGAATGACTAGTAAACATGATCGAAGAAGGTGGTAAATTGCAAAATATTCTTTAATTTTTCATGATGCACGGACCACTCTATTTGCCTTTTGGGTAGCTCTTCAGCTTAGCTCTTCCACCTTATTTTCCAACCCAAGAAATGGGGTTAAAGGAAGGAGAAAAGGTGAAGGTAGAGAGAAGAAGTCCTAAAGAGAGATGACAGAGGAAGGATGCTGAGAAGACGAAGTGGAGAAGAAGGAGCAAAAAGTACCTGCAGATCTGCCTTTTTTCATTTTTTATCAGTTATGGCTTTCCATTGTACTTGCAATCTCAAGTTTATATTAATGGAAAACTGGCAATATTGAAGAAAATAGCTCGTTGTCTTATTCTCTTCTCATCCTTCGCTAGCTGAACTTACAAATTCTAGTGTAATAAACAAATTATTTTTTATTGCCCTTGTGATTCTAATCTAGAAATATCTCTCCCAGTCAGGGGAAAGATCCTTAGGGAAGGCTGTGCAAAATCCTAGTTTTCGAGTGTTAGCTAATAGTTCTAATTTGGTGAACTTGAAAGCTTATGTTCTGTTTGATAGCTTAGAGTGGGTTTGACTATATCAAAATGGGGGAAATTGTTAGGAATTTTTATTTAAAAACCCTTCCTTATTTATGATGTTTTGATGAGTCAAACATACCACCAGTTAGTTTGTTTTGAGTAAGGATTAGTCCGTACTTGTAATGTCTTGTATAGAAATTATCGAGTTGTAAATCGAAGCTGATCGCAAGCTTTTAAAAATTTGTTGGTTGAATTCCATTCACCTAGAAAAAGAACTTTTTCGGAGTTTGCTAGCTGAAATGCCTTCACCAACAAATGTCTTTCCTGTGAAGGAAGCTAGTTGACACGTCATCACCAACTAGTGATCCACCAACTAGGTAATTCCCAAACTAGCAAGAAGAGATACAAGCAACCAAGACAAGCGAACAAATTACAAGTTCAGACTTTAAGAAAGGAAATCTTAAAGCCTGTGATCCTTAAAATCATGTTCCTCCAAAGAATATACTAGCAGACATTCCTCGTAATTGCTTAGAGCCATTTTGAATAAAGCTGCAAAGTCCACTAGTTCTGACAGCAAGGACACTACATTTCACGAAAAATGAGACTTCGAGTGGACGTGTTCTCTTTGTCTCACAACAACATCAAATTAAAACTTCTCAAGTTTTCCTATAAATAGAAGATGCACTAAAAGAAAAGTACCGGTGTTATCACGAAAACAACGACATTTTGCTGAAATCTACACTCAAGTATTTAAAATCTTTTAGGTTGTCTATCAGCCTACCATGTGCCTTATTGGATACGAGACACTTAGGAATCCTTGCTAAGCATTACTCTTGGTCTTCTTACTGTCTAAGTAAGAAACCTTCTTGGAGTTATCAAATCTCTAGTGATAACTATTATAGGTGTATACAGCAAGGAGACATTCCATGGAAGAACTCAAAGTTCCGTAGCAAGTTAGAGGTTGTGTTGTGCCCCCACACTTGTGATCTGAAGAAGCAAAGGAGAGCAAACAGTTTGATGAGTGAGCTAGTCAATGGTGGACACGAGCATTCACCAACTAGCAACAGATCGTGTGACATCATTGTAATTACCAGCTTAGTATTTTCTAGACTACGAGTCTGATGAGAGGACGTAGGATAGTTTGTCCGAACCTCCGTAATCCTTTGTGTTATTTACTTCTTTCTTTAAGCTTTCTGCACTGGATTGAAAACCCAACACCTTAAATGTTGGAGTATATTGTTGAATACAGACTAAGTAATATATGACTGGCTAATTAACCAGTTTTTTCAGAAGTCGAGCTAGTTCCAAAACAAGCAGCTCGAGAAGTACAAGCTTGTAATTTTTTTTACTACTTATTATATCACTCTGATTAGGGACCAACATTGGTTGAATCTCACTTTGACTTGCCATGGTGGAGAGCCTGATTAACGTGTTCATATATTCGTATCTTGGGTGACAATATCTTGTGTAGAGCGTTCTGATGATTGGCATTAGATTACCATATCCGAGGTTTAGGATGGGGACACTCCCTGGGGAACTCAAAGAAGTTTGTCATGCTAAAGTCTTGTAGGCTGATTAAGTTCAAACACAGATGAAAATGTTTGAGTGGTACTACTTAGGAGAATAAGATGTTATTTAATCATAGGAAGCATGTCAAAAACTCTAATTAATTAACGAATGTTGGGTAACCTTATATGTTCGCCATTATTCTTGTCCTGAGCTTGACACAAAAACACAAGACATATGCAAGGAAAAATGGATCTGGTCCTAAGCGACTCAGAAGCAGCTAGTCTGTAAAGACGAACTGCTCTGATACCACTTGTTGGTCCTTGATCAGAGTTTTAATATTTGCAGCAGAAGTTTTAATCAAGTCTTGCACTTATCTTGCTAAGGACACGACTTAGAAAGTGTTTTTCAAATATGTTTAAGCTCTAGTATTCATTAGATTTATTGCAAATTATACCTCAATGCTTGATGTGTTGGGTTTCAAAGTGATCAACCCACAACAAATGAAAGCAGTAAACAAACACAAGGTTTATAGTGGTTCGAACAATTATTCTACATCCACTCATCAGTCCTCTTGACTGAAAATTCACTACAGATTGATTACAAGGTCTGGCTTGCTCTCTAACATTGAGCAGCTCCTCCGTCTAGTCAGCACGCACCTTCAAGAACCTCGGTCTTCAATCTTCGCCTTGTCACTCCTTAGAGTGAGGACAAACCTCCCTTATCCTTGGACGTTGAATCTTGGGAGTTTTATAGTTCTTCCCGGAACATTTCCTTGTTTGGCAGTTTCTCATGATAATCACGCTTGCAGAGCAAGGTGACTGCTAGATTCTTTCTAAGATAGAGAGAATCCCAATATTAACCTTAGAAGTAACACTTCAGAGGTCTCGAGCTTCAAATATGAAAGCTTTATTAAAAAGTTTTAATCAAGTACAAGCTCGGATGAGTTCGCGTGAGTTTGAGATATAGATCTTCTCTTGTTTTCTCTTTTAATGAAATTTTGTGAACCTCTGAATATCTTCTGGATGACACCTATTTTTAGGAGAATATTCAAACGATTGTTTGAATCTTATCCGTTAGACTCAGAGGGTTTTATCGCCAATCTCTGTTCTTTCTTTTTCTACAATGCGTAGTAAATCTTCAAGTCTCCTTCGTCTCTGATTCGCGTAGATCCTATATGTAGCTATCTTTGTTAGAACAGATCTTTTAGTTTGAATTTGGAAACCTTCTTTGTGTCTATTGATTGTTCTTCTCTCTTATTCGTTCTGTTTCCTTGTGATCTGGATCCTTCTTGTTTACGACTTTGTATCGTCTTGATTGCTGTTGAGTGTTTGCTTGCAGTTGATACTCTGCTGACATTTCAGCAGTCTTACTTAGTTTCCTTAACATGCTTGCTTCATTCCTTCAGCACTCTTTTAAGCGTGTCCAGTATTCCTTCACGTTAGTTAGCCTTTACTAGCGTTTCCAGCAATCTTCAAATCTGCTGAATCTTTCAGCCTTCCTTGTTTCTTTGCTTCTAGTTCAATTACAACTCGAGTAAAAGTATCCTATACAGGACTTTTACAATTAGACTCGATACTAAGTTGCTAGAAACTAGATCTACTGAGCTTTTATGCACCAAAACTAAACTACATATAATTGGGATCATGAGGTTATGATATTTCTAGCGTAGATCCTAACGATTTCCCCCTTTTAGGTGCGATCAAAGCCCCAGTTCTAATTAACTGGTCATGTGAAAGCTGCTTATTGAGATTACAAGTTATTCCTATCAATTCTATTATCAGCATTTCAAGTCCCTTAGACTTAGTATGATTTCTGAATGTTCCTACTCAAAATGTCAAGGGTATTGCTCGATTATAAATTCTCGCTTTAAGTAAATGGTTTCAAATCATTTATCAGATAAGCATATAGCACATTCACATATAATTATCAAGCAACATGCAGGAACATATCACACACATCCAACAGTCAACACAATTTGCTGATTACACTAAGTGTGTAATTTCAGACAAGTAAATTAATTCAGCGTTGGACAATGAGATGTTGTCTTCAACCGGGGTAAGTTTCCATTAAAAGATGTTGCAGTGAGGTACAAGAAACACACACCCAATTAAAAACATTTTGTTTTAATGCCAGAAGACTTATAAGGTATTGAGGAATTACTTCTTGGTCGTTGAAGAGTCTAAATCAGCAGCATTTTTGGCACTTGAGGAACCGGCGGTGGTTTTCTACACTTTCCTGAGGGTCTCGAGTATGACCTTCATGAAGTTGTCCACTACGGCTTCCCTCTCTTCTCTTCTGATTCGTTCTTTCTCCTCGATTCTTCTTTGTTCCTCTTTTTCTTCTTCCTCTTGTTGCCTTCTTAAATCTTCTTCCATCCTTTTTCTTACTTCGAGGCGACGGATTCCTTCTTCCTACTCCTTCAGACGCTCTACTTCCTCTGCTAGTCACTTCTCTTCTCTCTCTTTGATTGCAGCAAAAAGACCGGTAGAGAAGGTCCCAAAGTTTTCTTTCAGAGTGTTGTTAAGCTCGTCCTTTGTCTCAAGCACTCGTTTTCTTACTTTAACTTGCACGATCGGCACTACATGCTCCTCAATGCTTCTACCTACCATTGTATGTATTAAATGCTAGAGGTTCCTCTGATAAGTACTAGAGCTAAAGGGCTCAATTGTCAGGAATGGGTGTTCCTCCGATAGCACGATTTGATTCTAGGGGGTAGGTATGTTGGCAGTGATAGCCAGTGCTTGAGATGAAGTGATAGGCAGAACCACGACTGCTGCTGTGACAAGTTCATTCTCCTGAATTCTTTCCTCTCAGCAGTGACTGGAGAAGGAGGCCTAATTCTATCCACTCTAGAGGGCATATTTGCCGATGCGTGAGTATGTGCTCCTTAAACTCCAACATCTTCTTTCGATCCTCTTCTCTCTTGCGTGCGGATTTCTCTTCTGCTAGCGTTGCTTGCAGCTCAGCAGCAGTGGCCATCTGTCTCCTTGTTGTTGGTGACTTGAAATGTTGAGTGAATGGTGGTGAGTCTTCGACAACGTAGTCAGATGGTGGCAATGAGCGATCTCCTGTGATTGTTCTTTGCGCCTTAATCTTCTGCAATCTGGCGGTGACTTGCTTGTCTGTGTACTGTCTCTTGGATGTTTGATCCATCCAGTGATCTGCCCATTCCTCTTCACTTCACCAGTAGTTGAGACCATCCTTGCTATCATGATTATGTGGTCTTCGTAATGTACTTCGTGGGTGGATCAAGCTCCAGTTACCAGCACTTTAGTTTCCTGCATTCTTCTCATCATCAGTACTAGGAATGTCACTGAATGATATACCTGACACTTCAGGAGAAGTGGGGATTGGAAAGCGCCTCTGCCACAGCCTCTCTATGGTCTTCTCTATCACGAAAGGAGTTTCTGCTCCTGATCTCCATTCTGGAACAGTAGATGGATCGATTCCCAGGGCACGAAGATATTTCTTGCTGTGTGCCCGCACGCTGGTAGTGAGGTTGGCTTGCAGTCTTTTCAATGGTGGTCTTATTAGCAACATGCGTTTCAGCATCTTTCTCCTCTACTGTGGCATTGGGTTGCTGATCAGTTGTCTGTGTATCTACCTCGTGGTTTGTTATACCTTCATCTGCTATCATCTCAAGGTCAGCATTCTCTGTCCTTATTGCCTTGTCTTCTTCTCTTCCTTCAGGAGATTGACTATCCTCCTATACCAAATCCTTTTCAGTAATAAAAGTAACCAACTGGCTTCCTCCTTGCGCAGCTAGTGGTTGAACTCCAAACACTTTCTCAGTTACAGAGCTGCTACTACCTTGCTCAGCAGTCCGTAGGATCATTCTTCCTTGGTTAACATCAATATTATCAACAACAACATCACTTCCCCCTTGCGCTGTGATGAGTTGTTCAGTCAAGATCACAATGCTCCTTTCTCCTTGCCCGGAAGTATGCTGCACAAATAATTCCTCGGATCTTCTAGGTACCACATCTTTTAAATCCCGGAATACTCCTTCCCTTTGCATTTTGTCGAAATCCGCATCTGACAGAGCATCTGAATTTACGATCCTATCTTCTACAAAACTAACCTTGGTTTTACCCTTGGTGATCCATGCCTTCTCGACGTCTTTCTTGGTGATATTTCCAAATTCTTCTCCGGCCTTGACTTTGGCATTGCATTCTTCATATGTTGCCTTGAATTGCTCAAAGTTGGCATCCTGTTGATCTAAGAGCATCTGCAGATGAGCCTTTTCAAATTCCTTTTGTCCCCTTGCTTTCTTCAATGTTTTCTCCTGTTTCCTCTTCTTCCGTGCCTCTTTGTCCTCGGTAGAGAAATCTAACTTTCTCTTCATTTCTGTGGAGGCTTTCTTAATAGGGTTCTCTTCTGCATCTTTGGCAACATTAGGAATAGGTAAAGATGTATCTACTACCAGAATAGTGACCTGAACAGTTGATCCTTGGAAGCGATCATGCTTTACTTTCTTTGCTGTTTTTCCTTCATCATCTGTTGGCGTCCTCTTCCTCTGTTGAGGACTTCTTTGCGTACGTCTCCTCCTTGCAATGGGTTGCACAGACGGCTGAGTGGATTCCAGCTGAGTGATTTCCATCAAGTTTTCATATTCTTTAAACAGAGCATCATATTCAGCCTTCTCCTTTCTTCTGCTACTTCATTTTCAGTCAATGGGATTGTTGTATGTAGAATGGCGTCTCCCTGGTAAGGTTCTTCCTCATTAGATACCTGCTCTTTGGGATCAACATTGCTTTTGCTTTTTCGGAATGACTGTCTCCTTGATGTTTGTGGGTGCTGGTTGCTTCTTGGTATGTGGTATGTAGTCAGTGGGTTGCAGACTCTCTCCATGACACCGTTTCCTTTCGCATATAATTCCTTCGAGGAACTGACTTATCTTTAAGCCAAACCCCACATCCTCGGTGAATGTGTGTGCCATCTTGATGTTCTTATTCTTGTAGACGTGAGCCAGCCACTTGGCGTAGATGAACGCCGCCCAATTTCAATAAATTTGGTCATCGATTGACATCATCACCGCAAACTTCTTAGCACTCAATTCTGAAAGAGAGCCAACTCCTCCTACTAACATCCTTATGAAAATTTGTGCAAGTCTCTTCATAGGTTCGTCCAGTGACCTTAGCGATGCAGCTACCTTCCATGACTCGTTGAATGTATCTGTCTTCCACAGTCGTCGTCGCCTCTCCATTTCTGCATCATCATTGTCTTTGTAGGTAGCGAGATCCTTTCCTCCTACTCGTAACCCATACTTCATTCCCAACAACTCAGGGCTTACCACAATCTTCATCCCCAAAACACTTGTCGTAAAGAATTTTTTTGTTTTGTCGATCACAGCTCGGGAGAAGAATTCTACAACTATGTGTGGTATAAATTTGAGGGGTTCCGCAAATAGGTACTTTAGAAGACCTTCTCGGTTGAGTTTGCCGATGATTATGTCATAGTAGTGCTTCGTGAAGAATGGCTCGTAGAGTATCTTATCCTTCTTTACTTGAGCCGCACTCTTTTTTTCAAAAGTGAGTTCCCCTGGTGCCCGATGTCGTGTAAAAACACTTGTCAAGTTAAAATTATCAATCCAAGGATCCTTCTAACTTCGCCCTATAGATTACTCTTTACTCGTATGGAATTTTATAATTAGGCAAAACTAAAGTTGTTGAGTTGTTCTATCAACTAGGCAAAATCATAACTAAGCTAAAGCGTAAACAAAGTAAGACATAATAACAATCATGTTGAATAGAAATTGATTAATCAACCAATCAAAACTTTCCAAAATAGGTGGACAAAGTAGCAAGTTCAATCAATGAGATAAGAGTGAGTGTTGTGTGAATATCCAATGTGTTCAATTTTGATCTAATCATGATGTAAACTCTATTAATTCCTATGAGATTGAGCAATCCACTCTAAGGTAGTTAACCCCTTGTCACGACAAGTTAACCGTAGATGAACCTAGTAGTCTCAAACAGTCACGTTATCTATTCCTAGTTCACTCCTTCTAGAACGTAGATTTTATCCCTATCATTGGTTGAGGTAACATCAAACTTCACCAAGTAAATCATGATTAAAACCTCAAGTCTAATTTGAGTTCATTACACACACACAAGCACACCACAACCTAAAAAACAATCTACATGCGATGAAACTAATTGGCAAGAGAAACAATATAATGTGTTACCCATCGGAAGCCACTATCGAACCGCTTCTCCAATGCCTTATTTGTACCTACTCAATAACATCACAAACACCACCAAACTATTGAGTATAAAACAAACCAATAAAGCTCTCATTTCCACCAAACTTTCCACAAACCAATAATCAACAATGATAAGATCATATCCACTAGCTCCACCATACAAACCGAACCAATAATCCATAACCACAAACCATGCAAAATAAGAAGTATCACATCATGCAAGCTTGCTAAAAATTCCATCAAATCATCAATATCAAACCATAAAACTCAAAATCCAAATCCACATCACAACATCCAAATCCAAAGTAAATCCAATCACCATGATACAACCATATCGAAGATAGAATCATCATTCAAACCAACTAAACTAGAAAGCAAAATAAACTATGATAAAAGAGAGAGAAGGAGAATGAACCAAGGCACCGACTACCGGCGTTTCCCCCCAAACTTAGTCAGATGAGACTAAGCTTCTAAAATAGCCGACGGTAGTCAATCACTCCTCATACTCCAAACGCTCCCCCTAGCACATGTAATCAAGTGATTAACAAACAAACAAGAAACATTATTAACACTATCTAGGAAAGAATTTAAAACAAATGAAAGAAAAACATTGGGTTGCCTCCCAACAAGCACTTCCTTAATGTCGGTAACTAGATGACCTCACCATTCTCATCCATTATCAAAAATCTTGTGGATTTTTAATACACCTTTCTCCCTTAATCGGCATTTAGTTGGAAGTAACTTGTCAAGGGAGATCTTTCTTGCTCCCCTCTCATCCTTCCAAGGATATTTGAATGTCTTGACAAACTCTAATGGCGAAGGTGGTGCTTGTGCCTCCAATATTTTCTCTAAGGTATCATCTAGACTTCTCTTCATCATAAAATCCACCACACATTCTCCACCGAGCTTATCATCTATGTCAAAGATAAGAACATGCACCTCCATTGGCTCCACAAGCTCTTCCTCACACTCCTCTTCAAAAAGCTGCACCGAGGTAGGAGCTTTTTGCATTTCCTCATGTGAAGGTATCTTAATCTCACCATTCTTCTCATCTTCAATGACTTGCAACTCCTCCTTGGTGCCTTCATCCTCTTCATCTTCTAGGAGGAAGGCTTCTCTTTCCTTCTGTGTTTCCTTTTCTTGAACATCCACTATTTCCGTATTTTGAAATCTTACTTCCTTAAGCACCATTACCGCATCCTCACCTTCACCTTCCACAATTCCATCAATCTCCTCACAATTTCCTTCGATACCTATGTCCGTATCAATTGGATGCTCTTCCACATGAGGCTTCTCACTCACCTTCTTCCAGATTTCGGATAATTGCATTTTTAATTCCAAACGGCTTCCCTCGAGCTTATCCTGTCTCCTCTCCAAAGTTTCGCGAGATGATCTCACTTCTCTAACTCTTTTATGATCAAGGCTACCCCATTCATCACAATGAACTCTTGTCATGGATGGATTCCAAGTATGGTTCTCATAAAGTCTACATGGAGAGTAGCCATTAGATGGGGAATAGTTCATGTTGTTCCGGAGGTCACAATTCCCCCATTTATCTCCATATCTTTCATTTCTACACTCCTCTTCTTCATATCCCCAATTCAACTTCACCTTCCGATCATGTCTCCTCTCTTCCATCCATGGGTAGCTCTCTTCAAATACCAACCGGATTGGCCTCCTCGGTCGTTGTCTCTCCAACATCTTTGCTCTCATCTCATCCAATTCCCTTTGGAGATTGTTAAGCCTCTTCGAGTGAGTTCCTTGATGATTCTCCATTTGACACCTACAAAAGTCCAACAACCTCAAAGTAACACAAAATAATAATTAACAAACAACTTTCTACAAAACATATTTACAAACACCTAACATACAATATCCATACTTTCAACAATAACCCTAGACCTACTAAAATATTCCCCGACAACGGTGCCAAAAACTTGATCTCCTGTAAAAACACTTGTCAAGTTAAAATTATCAGTCCAAGGATCCTTCTAACTTCGCCCTATAGATTACTCTTTACTCGTATGGAATTTTATAGTTAGGCAAAACTTAAGTCGTTGAGTTGTTCTATCAACTAGGCAAAATCATAACTAAGCTAAAGCGTAAACAAAGTAAGACACAATAACAATCATGTTGAATATAAATTGATTAATCAACCAATCAAAACTTTCCGAAATAGGTAGACAAAGTAACAGGTTCAATCAATGAGATAAGAGTGAGTGTTGTGTGAATATCCAATGTGTTCAATTTTGATCGAATCATGATGTAAACTCTATTTAATTCCTATGAGATTGAGCGATCCACTCTAAGGTAGTTAACCCCTTGTCACGGCGAGTTAACCGTAGATGAACCTAGTAGTCTCAAACAGCCATGTGATCGATTCCTAGTTCACTCCTTCTAGAACGTAGATTTTAGCCCTATGACCTATTTCCACACATGGATTGGATTTAGAATCACATGAATTCACACTATTCGCGATGATTCCACCCGCGTGTTGGCCGCAGTGTTCATGTCAAATACCACCTACGTTGGCTATTACCTACACCTAGGTGGTTGGGGATGAGATCTAGTGTGATTCAAACTCTCATAGGAAGGTAAACATTCAATATTCAATCTCAATTTCACACATTATCAATCCAAACAACACTCACAAGAAGTTTAGTTCTCCATACCTTTCAATTTGTTCAATACAAGATAAAATGAAAGACAATCCATTACAAATTTGAAAGATGAATTGAATTCTTCCCCAATTGTTGTCCTTGCACTTGATCTACCCTTGATTCTCTCTAATCTTCACCAATTTGTTGTAGATCTTGCTCTTGATCCACTTGGATTTGGATGGAATGAGGATGGAAGATGGAATTTGGGAGAATTCCTAACTTGATTTCATGAAATTTTTGCAAAAGTTCTCTTAGAACTCAAAATTCCCCTTTTATAGACGAGCAAACAGGGCCTTGGATCGCCCCGGGCCAAGATCGGATCACCCTGGATAGCTTGAAAACTGAAAAACCGCAATAATTTCCTGCTCCGGCTCGGCCGAACGATGGTTGGCTCGACCGAGCCTGCTCTCTGATTGACGTGGCTCGGTCGAGCGATGCAGGGCCGGCCGAGCCTACTCTCTGTCCGACGTGGCTCGGCCGAGCCTGCTCTCTGAAATCTGGCATGCTCCTCTTCTCTGCTCCACTCGGTCGAGCCAGCTTCCCTTCGGCTCTCGGCTCGGGCAAAAATCCTCCAAAACTAAGCCAAAAATGTTGCTTTATGCTCAAAACCTGACCTACATCATTCGAAACACACAAAACATGAAAACAGAACAAAAACAAGCAAAATACATATGATATGGGAGTAAAATGGCCACAAACATGCACGCTCACACATCAAAATATAGGTCATCTTACGCACATATCAGTGTCTTTCCATGAGCAATGGCCACCATGCGATAATAGGGGATCGACTTGTCAATCTACTGCTTCTTGAATATCCTTGTGAATGTTGGTTGAAATTGTTCAGGTTTGTCGGGAAT
Source organism: Plectranthus barbatus (assembly GCA_026898455.1). NCBI lineage: Eukaryota > Viridiplantae > Streptophyta > Magnoliopsida > Lamiales > Lamiaceae > Plectranthus > Plectranthus barbatus. Next base: position 232,054 of record JAPKLW010000428.1, read on the forward strand.
GCTTAGACTTCCTGAGGATTCGGCAGGGGGAATGGAACGGTTGGAGGATTCTACCATTGATGACTTTTCTGAAACTCAAAGGAGGTATAGAGTTGAAGAAATTCAAATTCAGAAACATATGAAGCAATAGGGTTTGAAAATCCCAATCCAACTTCCTGTATACAATAGTGAGAAATCATCTTTGAGTGAGCAGTTCGGTCTCATTTCTGATCTGGATAGATCAACGGTTTAGTAGTTGGTGACGATTCGTCTTACGTCCCACGATGATGGAAAGTTGAACATGGCTTCTGGGTATTCATCGCCGCCCTGAGCTAGAGTCGCATTTTCAATCAATGTAGACTCTGCTGCTGCTCCGTCAATTAGATAATCCCGCCTTTCGAGGGATTTAAAATCATCATTTTCCTTTCTGACTGTTGGGTCTATTTGATCATCCAAATAGGTATTTTGCTGAGACTTTCAATGTCAGCAATTTGTAGGCTCGTGCTGAGAGCTTGGACTTAGCATGCAATGTGTTTTTACTACCACATAATACTGTAGATACCAGTGGTTTACTGAGAGCTTGGACTCAGTAATAAGCTCATATGTGATAGGTATCTTGGTGTTCCATACGCCTGTGATGTTTGCTGAGAGCTTGGACTCAGCATTTCCCATATTTTGTATGGTCTTGGTTTCCTGTAGGATATAGATATCTGGTGAGAGCTTGGACTCGGCATTCATTTTGAACATGTTAAGAGTTCATACTCTTCTATCTACAGGTGTCTGCTTCAGCAGCCTTCAGGGTTCCACTGAGAGCTTGGACTCAGCGGACGAATAAGATTCTTAAATTATGTAATCCTTTTAGAGTTCATCAAGTCTTCTTACTGAGAGCTTGGACTCAGTAACTAATATACTTCTGCTATGAGCTTTGATTTAGCAGGACACTTTGGCTCCGTAAGATATCATTTATATGGAAGTTGAGAGCTTGGACTAATCTTTGAACTTTGAATCTTCTGATATCTTAGAATTACCATAGACAAAAGAAATTTGCTGAAAGCTTGGACTCAGCAGCCAATCTATACTGTGCTATGAACATAGCAATCTATGTTAGTCTACAGAGAGCTTGGACTCAGTAGTTTCTTTTTCGGTTTTGTCTGCTAAGCCGAACATAGAAAATAATATCAAATTTCTTAGAGCTTGGATTCAACAATTACCGGTTTTAGATAGGATTCTATTTACACAAGGAGTGTATTGATCTAGCATTTTGTTTAGGTAGTTATTTTTTTGCGACAACAGAGTATTGTCATCAAAATGAGCATCTAGTTTTATTGAAATCATTAATTTACAAGTGTTACACTTTGCAAAGTAATAAACTACAAGTTACAATGATCTAACTTTTCTTCGAACTGCTCCGAATAACGCCTTTGGATCTGATCCTTCTTGGTCTCTTCCCCGAGCTCATTGCTGCAAGTCACCCCACTTGCCCAGCAATGTCTTCTTGAGGCTGAGAGATGTCCAACTGCAAGTTCATCTTCTACTCCCACTTGCATTGAACGTAGACATCTCTTTGGCAACAACCTTTTTATTATCTGTGGATAGTCCAACGTATATGAAGGAAATCCAAATCCAGTAGATCTCACCATTTGCTCGGATTGGGGCTTTAGTCCACAACCTATCAAATCTTCTAACTCTGAGTGTCATACAAATGTCCATACATAAAGTATGATGAGTGACATCTGCACAACTCACGAGCTATTATTTGCTCTTCAGATGCCAAGTAGATGATTTGTGTTGCATCTACTCCATCTAAGAGCCTTCCCTTCATCTCCTCTTCTTCTCCACGGTTTCAGCTTGAAATCCTTGAAGAAGAGATGGGAAGAAATTGAATGGGTCATTTGGATGCCTTGAACCACTGACACCCAGAGGAGTTTCCCATTCCTTGTGACTAAGGAATATCCATCTTCAGACCCACATGACAAGCTTATATCTCTCCAACGATATAGTTGTCATGGCCTGACAGAATGGACCGCCTATCTCCATTTGGTTCTAATATCATAAATCTCATTATCAATAGAAAAGCGAGAATTCAAAGAATCTTCTTAGATGTGATCTCTATGAAGATTATGACTCTTCCTCTCAATTTGGAGACTTCCAAGTCACGTTGTTTAGACCCATTCTGAAGGTATTTTGGTGAGGGAGAAAAGGGTTTCATCCTGATTTTCTTGAGCAACAAGGTTTAATCGAAAGGGATTGAAGGCATGAATGGGGTGTGGTTTCAGAAGGTTTGAAGATTTATTCCTAAGTGAATGAACCCTCTCTTTAAATAGGCACACCCCTCCTTGAGATTTGTTCGATCAATCATATCATCTGCCTTGGGAACTAATGGTTTCGGCTATACTTTCCACGTGGCCATCCAAAATGCTATATTCTGAACTGAATCATCTCGAGACTTGAGCAAAATCTTTAGAAATGATAACGAATTTTGACCGTCTCCACATTAATTCATTCAATTAATGGGATTTGTAACTGCTTCGTCGGTTGATATCCCAATTTTGATACCCTGTATCTGATCAATTTCTCAAGATTGATTCAGCAGTCTCCTCAGTATGCTGAGAGTTTGGACTCAAAAATCTCCATTCTATCTGCTGAAACTTAACCTTTTGTATTTCATTGCTAAGAGCTAGGACTCAGCAATACAACTATAATAATTCTTCATAATTTGCTGAGAGTGTGAGCTTGGACACACTCTATTTTGCATCATCTCCAAGAATTCCAAGAAATCCAATAAACCTAGGAACAGAATGAGAGCTTGGACTCATTCTTCCACAACCTTATCCAGCTCTAATAACCCAAGCTTAAGACAGAGCTCCTTGAATCTGTTCTCTGCTAGAGGTTTGGTGAATACATCCGCCAACTGATCTTCTGTCCTAATATAATCTACGGAGATATCCTTGTTTTCAACGTGGTCTTGGATTAAATTATGTCAGATGTCAATGTGTTTCGTCCTTGAATGATGCACTGGATTCTTTGTGATGCACATCGCACTATTGTTGTCGTAGTAAATTGGGATACATCCGGTGTTGACTTCATAATCTTGAAAATGTTGTTTGATCCACAACACCTATGTACATCAACTTACAACAGCCACATATTTAGCTTCTATTGTGGATGTTGCTAAAGAGTGTTATTTTTTGTTGAACCAACTTATGAGCTTGTGTCCAAGGAATTGACATGTCCCACTCGTACTCTTGCGATCTATACGGCATCATCCGAAGTCTGAGTCTGAATATCCAACAAGTGTGAGATCATCTGCTCTCGGATACCAAATTCCTAATGACTATGTTCTTTTCAGATATCTGACAATCCTTCGTGCGTACTCCATGTGCGATTTCTTTGGATTTGCTTGATATCTACCACATACCCCTACAACAAACGAATTATTGGGACTGTTGCTGTTAGATATAACAATGAACCAATTATACCTCTGTAAGTTGTTGGGTCTACGGATTCGCCCTCTTCGTCTATTGAAATTTGACATGCTGTGCTCAAGGGGATCCGCAGGGTCTTTGTCTTTTATGGATAAAATTTGCTGATGAGATCCTTTGTGTACTTCTTCGGGTGTATGAATATCCCATCGATGGATTGCTGAACTTGAAGGCCTAAGAAATATGACATCTTTCCCATCATGCTCATCTGAAAGTTAGTCTTCATGAGCTAAGCATATTTTTCACATTGGGTTAGATTCTTAGAACAAAAAATAATGACATCCACGTAGATTTGGACGAGTAATATGTCTTCAGTATCCTTAATCAAGAAGAGTGTTCAATCTATCCTCCCCTTCCTGAATCCATTCTTCAGCAGAAATTGTGACAGTGTTTCGTACCAAGCTCTTGGGACTTGCTTTAGGCTATAGAGAGCTTTTCTCAACCTCTACACCTTGTTTCCTTGCTCAAAGCTTGGAGGTTGATCCACGTAGACTTCCTCCTTTAATTCACCATTCAGAAACGCACTCTTGACGTCCATCTGAAAAATAGTGAAACCATGGTGAACAGCATATGCAAGGAATAACCTGATTGCTTCCAATCGAGCTATTGGTGCGAATGTTTTGGCGAAATAAATTCCTTCGCATTGAGTGTATCCTTTTGCTGCAAGCCTTGCTTTGTTGCGAATGACAAGTCCCTTTTTGTCGCGCTTGTTCTTGAATACCCATTTGGTTCCTATCACTGGTTGATGTGTTGTTCGATCTACAAGATCCCATACATGATTCTGCGTCAATTTTGACAACTCTTCTTGCATCGCATTAATCCAATCGGCTGATTTAAGTGCGTTTGGTTTGAATTAGTTCAGCAAGATCTCCTACTATAACTTCTGAAGGATGATATCTCAGTAGCCACTTTGGTCTTTGCAACTCTAGGAGTGGAATGGTCTGACTGTTGGATGTTCCAATTTGACTTTCCGAGATAGGTACGTCAACAAGTTGTAGGTTGCTCAGACTTTCAGCTACACTTGTTGGGTTTTCATCGGCTAGATGGTTGATTGTTGATATTTCGACTACTGGATTCTCTTTTCTTCCATTAGCATCTTGATCATTATCATCTTCACCAGAATTATCTTCAGCGATCCTCTCACATTTTTGGGGATTCTCAGCAGGGTCTTCATTTTGCTGATCAGTTTCTCCTTCTTGCTTTCCCCTTGACGTGTGATCTCCTTGAGAGGAATTATTGTGGCCTCAGCATTACCAGTTGCATCACCGGCCAACTCGGCTTCTTGCTTATCAGTTGAGGTTTCCACGGTAGATGTAGATTCACTCATCAACCTAGTCTGATCAATAGGTTCAACTTCGGAAGTATTTGAGCCCGATTGACCGTTTAAATTATTGGTTTCATGAACTACATCTCTCTGATCTCTCAAAGTCCTGCACACTAAAGTAGCTTCCTAAAAAATAACATTGCATGTTATTTCCACAAGTTTGGTGGTCTTATTTAGTACTTTGTACCCTTTATGAGATGGATGTCCATATCCTAGGAACAATCCTTCATCAGCTTTGGGAGAGAAAGTACTTAACTTTGACTACCCATTGTTATGGATATAACACGGTGAACCAAAAGCACGAAGATGAGCTAAGGAAGGCTTACGACCATGGTAATTTTTTAGGGAGTCTTGTTGAATCTAAGATTCAATCCACATCAATTTTGCGTATAGCATGCATTCATTACAACTTCCCCTCAATATCTCTGCCCATGATTTATGTCGGCAAGCACTATTCGTACGGCCTCCTTTGGAGTCTTGTTCCTCCATTCTGCCAAGCCGTTTTGGCGAGGTGTTGTTACATTGGACCTTTTGTGTCCTATCCAATTGTCGGTGCAGAAATCCATTATTGCTCTGTTACAGAATTCTGTACCATTATCGGACCTTATCCTTTTCACCATGAGCTATTTATCATTTTGTACTCGAAGTATGAGCTCCGGTAGCACTATCTTGACTTCATCTTTGCTTTTAAGCAATCTCACCCACGTGTACCTGGAAAAATCATCAATGAAGACTAATGTATAATGTTTGTTACCTACAGTGGGTGGAGTTACGGGGCCAAATAAATCCATGTGCAGCAGCTCAAGGATTTTGTTTCATGTGGCCTTTTCTGAATTGGATTTGAAGGACGTCTTTGCTCGTTTCCATTTTTTACAAGCTCTGCAAACTCCTTCCTTCTTGAAGGTTTCTTTGGGCAGTCCTGCAACAATGTTATTTTTAGCTATATAATTGATAGTTTTGAAGTTTAAGTTCGTTAGCCTCTTGTGCCATAACCAGTTGATTTGTACTTTGTTGAACGCGATGAAGCATGAAGCTTGCTGACCACTTTCCCAATCTACAACATAGAGTCCTCCTTTCCTAACTCCTCTAAGCTTTACATCTCCAATGGTTTTGTCAGCAATCTCGCAACCTGTGTCAAAGAAGGAACAATATATCCATTTTCACTTAGCTGACTGATACTCAGTAGATTGTGCGTGAGGTTGTCGACGTGGGCCACATTGTTTATGCGCATTCCATTTTTCTCGATACACCTTCTTCCGATTACTCTAGCCTTTTAATTATCACCAAAGGAGACTCAAGGTCCCCTAATCTTTTGAAGATCGGTGAGTATGTCTTCATCTCCTGTCATGTGTCCTGAGCATCTGCTGTCTAGGATCCATTCCTTTAATTTCCTCGATGTTCTTCTTGTTGGACCCTGTTCCTGCAAAATGAAGAAATTACTTTTTAGGTACCCGAACAACTGCAGGTCCTGCATGATTAATTTTTTGGATCATTCCCTTGGGAATCTAGACTTTCGTGATTTTTATAATTTTTTTGTCATCACGTTTTACTACCTTTCCCTTCCCATTAATATAATGCGTTGAATTAGTATGGAAGTGTTTAGTAGTGTGCTGAGCCTTCATAGTCCTTTGAAAACGATATGATTTGGACTCTAGCCTCAAGTAGGTATTCCTTCTACTTGGAGTGTATGCTGGCTTCCTTGCAATCTCAGCAGATTGCTTAGCCTTGCTAGGATATATGTGAACCTTCCTAGCAGATGGAACTGTCTATTGGGTTTCATGTATCGACTTTGCTGACTTCCTTTCAACTGATATACGTTTCCTTAGTCTCTGTTGATTGGGCAGCTAGGGTTGATTATTCTGCCAGCACTTTTGCTGAGCACTCATTGCTGATTAAGCATAATCCCATTTATCTTGCCTAGCGGTCTGCTGAACCTTTCCGGTTGCTAGAACAAAGATGATTTTCTTTGATCGACCCGATTCAGCATTGCTGGATTCACCTTTCTCAAAACCGATTCTGACATGGTTATTTGTACTTCTTTGAATGCTCAAATTTTCATCTAAATCTCTCTTGCTTTTTGAAAATTTACATTGACATGAATTTTGCACAGAGTTTTTGCTTTTCAAAGTTTCATTCTCCTTCTTTAAACTATCAAAATTTTTACTAAGTGAGGAGAATTCATCTTGAGTTTTAAAAGTTCCTCGTCTGCTGACCTAGATTGTTCAATCTCATTGGCCAAGGTAGAAAGCTGAGATTTCAGCGAGGAGTTTTCTTATATCAATGCATCTTTTAAAGCATGAAACTTTGAAAATTCTTTTAAAAGCAGTTCTATAGTTATTTCTCCTGATTCTGAGAAACATGAATTAGCAGTATCATGCAAGTTATCTGACGTAGATGCAATAGACAAAGTAGGGTTTGTTACCAGGTTTGTTGTGGCAACTAGAGCTAATTCCGTCATTTGCTCTTCATTATCGTCAGCATCTTCATTGATGTGGGCCATGAATACCATGAGGACATCCTCTTCATCTTCGGATGAATATCCTTTGTTTTTGTGATCTTGGATGTCTGGTATTTCTGTCCTGGTCAGTAGAGCTTCAGCAACGTCCTTTGACGCGCACTTTTCGAACAACTTTCTCATCCTCTCCCTTTTATCTCGGTCTCCTCGAGGACACTCGAACTTTAGATGATCCAGTGATTTGAACTCGTAGCAAGTTCTTGGTGTCTTTCTTGTTGTCTGGCTGTCTGCTGGTGAGCTATGTTGAGGTTCTTCCTTCTTCCCTTTAGCCTTCAACAGAAGCTTCTGAAGTCTATTCATCTACTCCTCCAGCTCGCTGACTGAGCATTCCTTTTCTCTATCATGAGAACCACTAGTTGAGGTGATCACCTTTACAGGGTTGGGCTGAGCTGGGCGATCTGAGTGGAATGGCTTCTTTGTCTTCCACTTTTGTACGTCTCTTTTCATGAAGAATGTTGCATCCTCGGGGTGGTCTTCAATGGGTCCTGCAGTTTGCACAACTTCATTCTTGTTGATCCGCATGATATCCCATTCATGTGCTTGAAGTTGGGCGAATACTTCTTTAGTACTCATGGTTGATAGATCTTTCTCCTTCAGGCTGGTCACTCTAACAAACTAGTCTTTCTTTGGCATTTTGGAGAGGATCTTTTAGTTCATGTTAGGAAGTTCATATGTTCTTCCCAACTTCTTCAGTTCAGCCACGATGGAGTTGAATCTCGCTTCCATGTCCTTGATTGTTTCTCGATGAAGCATTTGGAATGATTCATATCTGTCTACGCATTGTTTCAGTTTGTTACTCTTCATTTGATCGGTCTCTGTGCTCAGAGTGCCAAGAAAATCTCACATTTCTTTAACATTCTTGTACTCCAGAGCTTTTGCCATTAGAGGAGATGACAAAGAGTTTAAGATCAAATCCATGGCTACATAATCCAATTTGTGCTCGAACTCAATCTTCCTGTGTCCACTCCGCGTACGGCTTGCCCAACATTATGTCTTGTCCTTGAACGTCTTCGCCGATTTGAGTCTTCACTTTTTGGATTTTTATTGGTCCCTCCTTGATCACATGCTCCATTTCAGGATGAATGTTCATCAACGTGATCAACAACCTCTTTTTCCAGGTGGAATAGGTTTCCGGTGTGAAGTTTCCCAATTTTGTGTTGTTCGCCATTATCCTTGTCCTGAGCTTGACACAAAAACAAAAAAAAATATGCAAGGAAAAATGGATCTGGTCCTAAGAGACTCAAAAGCAGCTAGTCTGTAAAGACGAACCACTTTGATACCACTTGTTGGTCCATGATCAGAGTTTCAATATTTGCAACAGAAGTTTTAATCAAGTCTTGCACTTATCTTGCAAAGGTCACGACTTAGCAAGTATTTTCCAAATGTGTTTAAGCTCGAGTATTCATTAGATTTATTGCAGATTATACCACAACACTTGATGTGTTGGGTTTCAAAGTGATCAACACGTAATAAATGAAAGCACTAAATGAACACAAGGTTTATTACGGTTCGAACAATTGTTCTATGTCCACTCTTCAGTCCTCCAGATTGAAAATTCACTATAGATTGATTACAAGGTCAGGCTTAATCTCTAACATTAAGCAGCTCCTCTGTCTGGTCAGCGTGCACCTTCAAGCACCTCGGTCTTCAATATTCGCCTTGTCGCTCTTTAGAGTGAGGAGAAACCTCCCTTCTCCTTCGACGTTGACTCTTGGGAGTTTTATAGTTCTTCCCGGAACCTTTCCTTATTTGGTAGTTGCTCGCGATAATCACGCTAGCAGAGCAAGGTGACTACGAGATTCTTTCTAGGATAGAGAGAATCCCAGGATTAACCATAAAAGTAACACTTCAAAGGTCTCGAGCTTCAAATATGAAAGTTTTGTTAAAAAACTTCAATCAAGTACAAGCTCGGATGAGTTCACGTGAGTTAGAGAGTATATAGATCTTCTCTTGATTTCTCTACTAATGAGATTTCACAAACCTCTGAATCTCTTCTGAATGATACCTATTTATAGGTGAATATACAAACGGTTGTTTGAATATTATCCATTAGACTCAGAGGGTTTGCTCGCCAATCTCTGTTCTTTCTTTTTCTGCAACGCACAGTGACTCTTCAAGTCTCCTTCGTCTTTGATTGGTATAGCACATATATGAAGTCGTCTTTTTTCAGAACTGATAGTTTGAATCTCGAAACCTTCTTTGTGTTTGTAGATTGTTCTTCTCTCTGATTCGTTGGGTTTCCTTGTGATCTGGATCCTTCTGATTTACGACTTTGCATTGTCTTGATTACTGTTGAGTGTTTGCTAGCCGTTGATACTCTGTTGACATTTCAACAGTCTTACTAAGTTTTCGCAACATGCTTGCTTCATTCCTTCAACACTCTTTAAAGCGTGTCCAGCATTCCTTCGTGTTTGCTAGCCTTTACTAGCGTTTTCAGCAATCTTCATATCTACTGAATCTTTCAGCATTCCTTGCTTCTTAGCTTCTAGTTCTATTACAACTCAAGTAAATGTATCATATACAGGACTTTTACAATTAGACTCGTTACTAAGTTGCTAGAGACTAGATCTTCTGAGCTTTGATGCACCAAAACTAAACTACATACATTTGGGATCATGAGGTTATGATATTTCTAACATAGATCCTAAGAGAATGAATTTAATTAATTAATCAATTATGTCCAATGTTGTGGACATGGGAATTAATTAATTCATTGGCCACTTTATTATTTGTATCAAGTCTCAGGTTTGGCCCAACATAATTGATTAAGGGAGCCATTATGTTTTAACCCTAAATATAAATAGCTTGCTTATTCTCTAATCAGGTTTCATAAGCTATAATCACAACAACAAAAACACTAGAGAGAGAGAGATCAGAGGTGGTGACAACTGCTCAATCAAAGGACAAGAAATTCAACTTTGTACGGTGAAATGCAATCCAGTGAAATCTTTTCTTGTAGCTCGATTGGAAAAGCAAACAGATATAGATCTGAATACCTGATCTAGTGGATCAACATGATTTCTAATCCTTTATTTATATCAATTAAATTTTGAATTAAATTCTAGATATTTAATTCTTTTGTTGCATATTTAATTGAAACGCGTGATGGAATTTGATTCGAATTAAACGCGACTCAGATTCAAACCCTACGAAGTTAAGGTAAATTCGATCTACTGCAGTTAAATTCTTAGGAGCATGCATAGGTTTATTTATCGAATGATAATTATTTTGACATCCATACACAGTCTGGGTTAATGGATCTGTGATTCGGTTCACAATATTAATCCCTCCACCTTCTTTAGCACAACCGTAGATCCTTCACTCAAGAGGCCTTCAAGATGGAGGGAGTGTTGTTGAAGGTAGGCTATCCTCTTTTGCTTTTACATATCTCGACTCGTTCTGTTTTTTGATTGCTTGCTCTTTTTTGTATGCTGCCAACAAATTTTTACTCTTCCAAGAAGGCCTTTCCACGTCGATGGGTAGGATGTCCTCTCGACCTAGCTAGCTGAAGAAGAATTTGGTTGATGATATAGAATGGAGGGTCGAGCTGACCGGAGGTTATCAACTTTGTACACCAAGCTCGAGGGGTTGACGTAGGGTTTAGGGTATGCCGAGATGAGCTATAGGGTGCAGGGTCATGATGAGGAGTTGACGAGAGTGATAGCCGGTCTGGCGAGAAATGAAAGAAAAGAGAAGCAGAGGTGCCGCACTGTCGGGAGCGTTCCCATTTCACATAATACAAAAGGTTTGCGGAGGGAAAGGTGGAGATATATAGCTCTCTCTGAAGGTGGGGGTTGGGGTCGACCTAGATGCCCTAGTCGATTCTAAGGTCTTCGCTCCCACCTTCAAACTACCAGCTCTACAAAGCTGACTTAATGATTATCAAATTACTTATACTTTGTTGTCTACTTCATGTACACCCCTGAGCCAAAAGGGTTATTGATGGGGCTAGGACAAAAATGGACCTCTCTTGACCCATCAAGAAGGTTAGAAGTCCAAGCCCAAAGTCCATGACTAGCTCAAGCGTGTAGCTTAAAAGGAATGTTCAACTCAAAGGAGTTGCTCAGACATTCAACAGAGACTAGCTTCAACTTGTCGGGGAAGACAATCACCTCCACGTGATCCCAAGAAGGAGTTCACTACTGATTAGCCATGGGTAGGAACAAGACCTAGTAGCTCGGGAGATCATGTCTCCAGAAAAAGGTCACCCGAAGAGACCTCCCCAAGAAGACCTCCTCGAGGAGGTCGTCGAGAGGTGTTCACTCAAGGAGGTCGTCAAGGTCGTAAACAACATATAAGGCCTGGTAGTTGCAGAAAGAACATGAAAAGAAACAACTCCTATATTCATGGAAGCGGCTACAGAACGACAGCCATTAGGGTCTTACAACATGCTAAACTTGTATTTGGGTCTCTATGGTCTATAAATAGGGGAACCCTCGGCATTTTATCCATTCTATTCATTCTCATACTCGCAAATGCTAATTTTGCTTAACTGAAATGTTGTTGAAGCAACTACTCGACTTGATATATATATATATATATATAGGGGTGCGATCTAGGCTGAACAAGGTTCTGTGAATGAACAGAGACCAAGATCTAACCGCACATTCATGAGATCAACGTCCATAATTCTTCCATGTCGTGTATCATTTTTTTTCATAACATATATCATCATAAGGTTATAAATGTCCAAAACCAATAAAATCAAATCTAATAAAATTTTTAAGCGAATTTTAAGGGAGCAGTTTCCCACAAAAATAGATACACGATCTATTTCAGATACCAAATCAAATGCCCCATGATTTTTTCCATTATTATCAAATAAATTGGAAAGAGAAAATGCACCACGATTTATTCCATAATCTTAAGTTAATCGTTATCATTGTTTATTGCTTTGTGTGTCATTGTTTATGACTTTGTGTGTCATTATAAGGTTATTCTCTCAACTTCCACTAATATATTATCATTAAATGTATAAACAATTTTAATTATTCGTTAAACAGGGATTCGAAGAATGATACATTTATTCATAAATAATGACACTCACATAAAATAAAAATGACAATCGCATATGACACAAAAATAATAAAATCTAGACGTGAAGGCGATCCACCAAGTGTCAGCCGGATTCGAAGAATGATACATTTATTCATAAATAATGACACTCACATAAAATAAAAATGACAATCGCATATGACAGAAAATAAAATAAAATCTAGACGTGAAGGCGATCCACCAAGTGTCAGCCGGTTTCGAAGAATGATACATTTATTCATAAATAATGACACTCACAAAAAATAAAAATGATAATCGCATATGACAGAAAAAAAATAAAATCTAGACGTGAAGGCGATCCACCAAGTGTCAGCCGGATTCGAAGAATGACGTCGACATCGCCAGATGAGACAAGGCAGCAAACAACTAGTCATAACAGCGGATCTTGGACGAAAATCGTCCAAGTGGAATGGCCAAATCGCGAATCGGACTTTAAGACTGGACGAAAATCGTCCAAGTGGAACTTGATGCTGGGGTTGATTGGCACGAGATGACGAGCAGCGACGGGCTGCGACTGTGGCGGCGAGAAGGGGATAGACGAGAGAACTTGATGCTGGGATTGATTGGCACGAGATGACGAGCAGCGACGGGCTGCGACTGTGGCGGCGAGAAGGGGATAGACGAGAGGGGAGAGCCATGGCTGGTGGCCGGACAATGGTGAGGGAGAGGGTGGACGATCATGAGGGAGAGGGTGGACGATCGTGAAGGAGAGGGTGAATTAACAAATTAATTGAACCCTAAAAGAAGCTAAATAAATTAAATCCCAAAAAATTAGGTAACTACCATAATTATCAAATCTACTATAAAATATAATAATATTTACTACCTAAAATGCCCTTTCAAATAAATAAATAAATTTAATGACTGCCACGTGTCATTATTATAACCATCAAATTCAAAAAATTAATGGTTAGATTATAGGTCATTGTTCATTCACAAACACTTAGTTCGGAAATGAACACTTCTATATATATATATATATATATATATATATATATAGGGTAGTGATTAGGTGATAATAGGATTTCCCGTGCTAAATGCGAAAAAATCTGAGCCATTAAATATTGCAATCGACGGCTTAGATTAAACAAATCCCGTCCAATTTTTGGTGCATTTTTTACACATATTGAATGCATAAAAGGGTAAAAATGTGAAAAATATATATTCAAAAATTTCATTTCGTAAAGTTCATAAAATATAATATGCATACATTCGATGTAAATAATGCAATATTTTGGGCATAAAACTGCGGCATATAATCAATGCGAAAATACACTCAATATGAATACAAAAATGCATATGCTTTATAATAAAAATGCATCTTATTCAAGTTAAAAAATGCAGATATTTGGGAACATTTTTATGCGTAATTGATGCATTTTTTTATTTTGAACGTAAATACAATGAATATTCTGAACATAAATATAATGAAGAACATATAGCAGTTGAATATAAAATCATGATTTCCGTGCCAATCTTCTAAATTTAACATATTCAATATGGATATCATATGAATCGTCGTAAAAATACGTTTAATTTGATATATGATTCATAAAAAATAGATTTGAATCGAGAAAGATATAATCATTTGATTATAATGGGAGGAAAGAGAAAATTAAGAGAGAGAATGTTTATATCTAAAGATAGAGAAGATGGTTATTCAAACTTAAAGGCTAAATTACTAAGATACCCTAATTACCTTATTTATTCAATAAATCTTGAATTACCACAACCATTGGATCAACAAAATAAAGGATCCAGATTCTTTCTCATTTAACATGGGAAAAACTATTATTATATGATCACTACTCTATATATATAGAGAGAGAAAGAGTAAGTTATAAATATAATGACTAATGTCTTGTAAGAATTACAATTGTCAATTATCAATTATGTATAATAAAGAAGATACACCTATACAATAAATATTAATAAGACTTCTAAAATGGATTATATTTTGTGTTACTTTTTGAAAAAAAAAAAATTACATCCACATATTTTTGTTTTTATTTTAAATTTATCCTTTATTTTTTTTTAAATGCATGTATATGTTTCTTTTATTATCCAACTTGGATAATTTTATAAATTGGAGTTATATTTTTGTAAATTGTACAGCAAATTGATATCAACATCAATATAAGTTTACTTAAAAATTTCTTGATTTATAAATAAAATAGAATTTAAAAACTGATATCTAAACAATAAGTACAAATAACTTTTCTCAAAATGATATAAAATATTATTGATATTACCTTTTGTAATTTATTTTATACGAGCATGTCTTTTTTTAATCATTTAATTCACAATCATTATTGCAATTGTATTAATCTCAATAGAGAGTTTTGATAATGATTTTCTTGTGAATTTAATTAAAAGCAAGACCAACAACACGTGTTAGGAAATTTAATTTTAATATGTCAAATCAAGTTAATCGTCGGTCAGTCGTGTAAAAAATATTGATTAGATAAACTAATAAATTTGAATGATTCTAAACTATTAATTTTGTTTAGATACATTGGATTATAATAGATTAAAAAAAATCAACTCACAAATTGAAGAGAAGATCAGTCGGAGTTTTGCCATAGCTGACGATCAGTTGAATTTTGCACACCTGATGATCAAGTCAGTTGGAAAGATATCAGTTAAGTAAGAGACATAATTGATGAGTTAAAGACTGAGTGAAAAGGCAAAAAAATGAATATCGGTGGAAATAGAAGGAATAAAATAGTCGAGTCATGACAAGCGACTGACTTAGTAAAGACAAAAGAGTCAATCGAGATCCACGGAGTGACTGAGAGCCAATTTAATGCAAAGTTCATGATGTTACAGAAACTGTCAAAAATGTCATAAGTGGGAGAACACACTCACCATTCAACGAATAGATTTTAAACTCTTAACATCTTTCATCATACCAATAAATACCCCTGAAGATCGATAGAGAGAAGGTTACCGAACTTAATGGAAAATAACAATGTGCACTCATAGCCAAAATTCTATCGAGACTCTTTCAAGCTTTTCAAAGCACTCTCATTCACCGTGTTCATACACGAGACGAATTGTCTAAATCTTCATAAATTAAATCGATAATATCATTTAACTATTCCCAAATCCTATGAAGAACATAAACTCACACTCATTTAGCCCGTAGACCTAACGATCTTGTTCGTGGAAATGTCTACCAATTTGAAGACAACCGATGAGCCTAGCACGTGAACTTGTGTGGTAAAGCTCACTGCTTGTAGCTGCTTGGAATCCGGAGGATATAGGAACTTCTCGAAATTGTAAGAGATCAGTTATATTTTGTAGTAATTTGTTAGTGAATTTTCGATTCATTTGGTGATCAAAGAGTTGAAATAGGATAATTTGACACCTGAGCCACTTTATATCCTAGGACCTTTATCACTTTATATCTTAAATTTGCTTGCTTATTTAAAATCCAAAAACAAACTGAATTGTTGGTGTATTGTCTGAATCGGCTAACTTAGTAACTCAACCTTAATTAGTTTTCTTAAGTAAGAACAAACTTGAGTGAGAATTAGTTCGGGCCTAATCACACATTCAAATCTTCCGTTATATACTTAAACTCTGAATTTGGAACTAATAAGGGGAAATAGGGAAATACTCCCTCCGTCCCGGCTGAATTGTTCCGGGTTGACCGAGCACAATAACCAAGGAGTGTGAGTGTAAAGTAAGTTAAGTGGAATTAATATTTTATTGTTGAGTGTGAAAAGGTTGCCTTTTTAAGTAATGAGACAATTGAGGTGGGACGGATTTAAAAGGAAAGTGGGACAATTGAGGTGGGACGGAGGGAGTATATCCCAATCTTTAACCGATTAGAGGATTTTATCCCACTCTTTTGGTGTTAGAGAATTATATCTCATAGTTTAATTCTGTTAGGGAATTTTGTCTCATGTCGCTGACTAAGTCGTTAAGTGTCATGTGGCATTGATATGGCGCTGACTCACTGCCATATATTTACCACGAAGCATTTTTAGATTTTTAAATATTAATTAATTAAATTTTTAAATAATATTTTTTATTTTTTTAATATTTTTATTTTATAATTAATGTATTTTTTATTTATATATTTTATTTTTTTAATATTTTTTAGCTGATGTTTTTTTAATAATATTTTAACACACGTATATATATATGTATGTAAACAATAATTATTTGTCGTAAAAATTAAAATATTATTTAAAAAGAAAAACGTATATAAATATAAACACATTAAATATTACTCCCTCCGTCCCGACTGAATTGTCCCGGGTTGACCGGGCACAATAACCAAGGAGTGTGAGTGTAAAGTAAGTAGAGTGGAATTAATATTTTATTTTTGAGTGTGAAAAAGTTGCCTTTTTAAGTAATGTGACAATTGAGGTGGGACGGACGAAAAAGGAAAGTGGGACAATTGAGGTGGGACGGAGGGAGTACATTATAATTTATTAAAAAATAAAGTAAAATAATCATTCAATGCCTAAAACTTATTTTGTTTAGTTTTATCACCAATAATTTTCTCTACGGCCAACACTTGCTTAAAAACTATTTATTATTGTAAATAATTTCATTGATAATAATTTTTAAATTTTTTAATGAGAATAATGTTTTTTAATATATTATAATTAAATAATTAATGCTTATTTTTTGTATTTTTCAATAATATTTTTATATATCTTATTATTATTATTAAAATATTATAAAACGAAATATAAAAAAATATATTAATTATGAAATTAATTTTTTTTTAAAAATAAATTAATATATTAAAAAATAAAAATGTCACGTGGCAAATATGTGGTAGTGAGTTAGCGCCACATCAATGCTACGTGACATTTAACGGCTTAGTCAGCAACATGGGACAAAATTCACTAGCAGAATTAAAGTGTGCGATATAATTCACTAACAGTAAAAGAGTGGGATAAAATTCCCAAATCTGTTAAAGATTGGGATATATTTCCCTATTTTTCCAACTAATAATATGTCACACATCACTTTAAAAAATACTCATTGCTCCCAATTAGTACAATAATTTCAATTAAAAGACGTATAGGTTTTTTGTTAATTTATATTTTTTCATTACAATATTTTTAAAATGATTCAATATTCACTTTTGCAGTTTTTAGTGCAATTGCAAGTTTTTATATAAATTTCTTGAAATATTATTGCTTCATATGTAATCGACATCTTTTTCACTAGCAACAATCACATTTTCCAATACTAAAATATATTTTTCAATCACATAAAAAATGAATTATATTATATTACGTATGATATTTTGAATAGAATATGGATTGTCCAATGTATGCCACACTCTTATATAAATATTTGCTTGTCTCAACATCATACAACGTAAAAAACATCACAAATTATAATATATAAATATATATATATATATATATATATATATATATATATATATATAGACTTGTAATTATATGTGAACCACCTCCCAGATGAGAGATGAAAACTTCATATCAGTCATTCAATTTTTTAAATTAATGGCTATGATTTATTACTAGATTTGATTTGTTTTAATATATAAAAATGTTATATTAATATTTTAGGGTATTTTAGGCATTGTAATTTTATGATATTTTCATTCTATAACTACTTCCTTATTTTTCGTTTTTTTATAATTGGCGTCATTTTTTTTTTGTTTTCGTATTTTTTTTTGTTTTCTTCTTTGTGAAGAAACTGCAACTACGTAACTGCTCCATCCACTCTCTTTTTTGTTTATTTTGAGTATTCCAAAATTTTTGTTTCTTGTTCGTCATGATCATCTCATCTACTCATTTTTATTCCACTTTGTTTCTTGTCTTTTCCTTTTTCCGTCAAGTGAAATTTTGTTAGAACCTCTGATTTTGTAATCCCATATTTCCTGCCATTATTGCAGTATTATTGATTCTGGCTAGTTTTTGCTTGATTTTTGTATTTGGATCGGCGATGGCGGAGAACAGGAGACATGGGATCGGAGGACTGAGTCATTGATCGATAAAATCCTTGATATGATCTGATTTTTATTTTAATTGATAGGAAGTGGTGGAGATTTTGGATTAGCTTCCTGGTTGAGAAGATCGGAATCGAAAGCTCTGATTTGTTGTTATTTTTCCCCCAATCTGTACATGCGACCAATTGTAGACTCTGTTTTGCGGAATTACAGTTATTCCGCCTGTAAACATGCATAAATAGAGCATATTTATTGCAATAGAATGTATTTTTTTCATGTGGTTTTAGTATATAATTTTATTAAAAAATATGCAGTTATTCCGCCTGTAAACATGCATAAATAGAGCATATTTACTGCAATAGAAAGTGTTTTTTTTTCTAGCATGAACATCGGCAACGCGGTGGTTTTGGGGCCGCGACGCAGTGATTTTTTTGCAAGCTTTTATTTTATTCACGTGGATTTAGTGTATAATTTCATTAAAAAATATGCAGTTATTCCGCCTGTAAACATGCATAAATAGAGCATATTTATTGCAATATTTTATGAGTACTGCTTGTATTTGTCGCGTGATATTTCTGTCTTTTTTCTTGTCTTTAGTAAAGTTGTTACTATCACGAAATATGCAGTAATTACGCCTGTAATACTGCACATGATTTTCATAATAATAGCAATTATACTAATTTGTTTTTTAAAAATTTAAATTTGCTTTTTTGTGTAGTTGTATGGATTTGTGCATTAGATATTTAATTACTGCAAATAATTATATCACTTATTGCAACTAAATTATATAAAAAATGCAATTTTTTATTGATAAACAAGTTGAATTTTATTTATGGTCTTTTAAAATTGCTTAATGTTTGAAATCCCAAAGAACATAAAAATTAATTTGAAATTCGAAAATTTAGTGATCCTATCCCATAAAATTATGAAGTAAAAAAATATGGTTATTTGCAAATTTACCACCTTAATTCAAGCTAAAAAAATTGTGGGTAATATATGGTTATTTAATGCATAACTGCTCCTAAATTCAAGCTAAAAAAATCGTGGGTAAGACAGAACCAATCCCATTAAATTAGGAAGCAAATATAATTTAATTTTGAAATTTATTATTTTAAAACTCAAGTCCCACAAAATTAGGGGTGAAATTCGTGCATATATATTCTGATTTTTTTTTAAAAAAACCCACGTAATGCAACTTATTCCTCTTAATCATGCAACCTTTTTCTCTTAATAATGCAGCGAATTCGATTAAATTTTAAATTTTAAATGCAGCAACTGCCTTCCTTGATTTTCGAAATAAAAATCGTGGGAAGATTTAATTTATGGCTTAAAGACTGAAATACCTTTATATGCAACTTTTTGTGTCTATATATGCAGCGATTTTTTTTTTAAATCTGATCCGTTTATTTAATTAATCAATGATCCAGATTTGATCTTATTTCTTATTTGGGAGGTGGTTGATACTATAACGCTCCCGTATATATATATATATAATCACCGTAAATGGAACATGACAAGAACGGAAAATTATTTTGCCAATAATGAATCGTGTGTTAAGACGACAAAATAATATTATAAGGAATTTTTTTTTAACGCCGATTAGTTATATTAATTTATTTGTTTAATTAAAAAAAGGTGGAATCCAAACCATGGACTGAACAAAGAGTTTGTCACATAGCAATAATTGGATTAAAAAAAGAAAATAAAATGAAAATTGAGAAGGGCGTGTAATAATTATATGATGTTGGAATGATTGTAATATCGGAAAAGAGGAGACAAGATACGAAAGGGCAGGGCATGGGGCCAATCGTCCCCTTGTCTATTTCATCTTCTTCCTTTTTCTTTTTGTTTTTTTTAATCACCTTCACTATAATTCCATCTACCCATTTTTTCATTTTTGTTACATATTTACAGTGGATTCTTTACAAATTTTGGTTCTTGAACTTAGATCTATAAACAAATTAAACTGGCGGTGAGTTATTCAAATTTTAATTTAGTCAAACTTGTTTAGTAAAACTCATTTATTAAATCAGACAAACATGAAATATAAAAGTATTAATTATATAATATAAATATTTTTGTAATTTAAGAGTAATAATCATGATAAAATTGTAATTCGACTTTATTAGTTATAAGTAGAAAATTGAATTCGACTATACCTATAATATTATTAGGGGTGTGCACAGTTTGACCAAAAGTAGTCTAATCGGTCAAACAAAATTTTTTTGGTTGGTTTGATTGGTTTAAGAGAAGTGGCTTGGCCGCGTTGGTTTGAGAAATTTCAAATCAGATAATTTAGTTTGACTAGTTGTTTAAAGGGTGAAACCATCTGTTTAGGTCAGACCGACTGTATGTATAAAATTAGTTCAAATACAATAATAATTATTAATAATATTTGATATAAAGCTTAAATATCAATTATACTGATATATATGCCCCATATTTATATTATTTAATTTGGAATTGAACTTTTATAAAACAACTTTTATTTTCTTCTCTCTTGCAACCACAATCTTATTTATTTATTACTTCACTCCGATTTATAATTAATAGCAAGCGAATAATATTTACATTAATTCTGTTTTTTCATCATTCAATATTATAAATGTTCAAAACTATATACAAATCTCGTTGTTTACACTATTAGTCGAATGATTTTTCAAATCGTTTAAACCGGCCGAACCAAACCGTTTTAGTATGGTTCGACGGTTTGGATTGAAATAATTATTTGGTTGGTTTGGTTTGTGAAAGTTTTAAACCATAATTACTAGTGTGGCCGGTACTCTGTCCTTCAAACAAACTAAACCAGATCGTGCACATCCCTTAATATTACAGAATATAATAATTTCTTCTTTAAAAAATAATGAAAACTCTCAATATAATCTTAATTTCACAAATTTGTGAACAAATATATTTGACAATAAGTTTGAAACTCAACTCGATAATAAATGAATTAAATTAAAATAAAACTCTACTCATCTCCATTTAAGTTAACTACACCCTTATTTGTAGTCTTTTTAAGATTTAAAAATAAAAAAGTGATCCTTCATAGTTCAGTGGTAATCATAAATTCCATCGTCACTCCCTTCGTCCTTAATTATTAGTCTCATTTCAAAATGAAATAATAATCAATATTTGTGAGTGTAGTGAAATTAATAATTTATTGGTGAGTGTGAAAAGTTTATCATTTTAAGCGAGACTAATAAATTAAAAAAGAGAGAGTACCATTTAACAATATGGTTGAAATACACAGCTTTTGACTAAGTGAATTCATATCTCTAACATTAAAGAAAAACAAAATTTTAAATTTTAAAATTAGAAGCCAACATCTTTATTAATGTTATGCACTTCATCTCATTGGAAAATCTACATGCAAGAGTTACGGACTCCCGAACTTTCTAGACGAATATAGAAGCGTCTAGATCCGTACAAAAATCTCTAGATGCATTTTAGAATAGAACAGTAATAATAGAAGATTACAAAAAGCTCTAGAAACGTATAAAAGGTTACGGACCATTGTATGCACTTGTAATATTTTTAGAAGAACCCAATGACACCTATATAAGAGACATTTTGCCTAATTTGTAAACCATCAAATGTAATCAAGCGTTTTTTAAACTTCAAATAATCTAAATTTGTGATAACCTAAAATTTATAAACTTTATAAATTAACTTAATTAAGATTAATTAAGGATTTACATAGTTTTAATTTGGAATTGATTAGAAATGAAAACGTAGCTCACAAAATCACTTGCATGTTTAGATTTTCCGAAGACTATGTTGATAAGTATGATTTAGCATACTTCAAGTGATCATGCAAGTGAACTTTTACGTTAAAAAATTGAGTTGAGTGATCACTGTAAAATCTACAGATTAATTATAGAAACAGTGACAAATAAATTTGTAAACCCTGAGGTTATCAAATCCAGGGGAATTGTGTGGGGAAACTATCCTATATACTAGTTATGATCCTATGATTCATTGTTTGAGGAATTCAAAATAGTTTTTGGTTTTATAAAAGTAAAGAGAACAATGCAGAAAAATAAAGATGTTTTGAAATCAAATTTAAAAGAACACAGATTCTAGGGAAGAATTCTTATTATGGATAACATGTAGGAACCAATTAATTTAACAGGTGGAATACTACAATAATGCTATATTTCCTTGTTTGGCAAATATAACCTAGATTACTAATTAGTGATTATCTCCGCTCGGTCTCAAAGTACACCAAATTAGTCAATCTGATAAGCAAATCAGTTCAATTCCTACAGTCTAGTACATCTGTTTGGATAGTGTAGATAGTATCGTGCATTCCTAATCCCACTATCAATATTCACCTCTCGGTCCTTCTATCAATAACTAGACATCTAAATTAATCATCACCTCTCGGTCCTTGAATTAAATTAGAATTATAAAATAAACACAGGAATCATGAACCTAATTAATTAATCCTAACATGCATCCATAATAATATCAACCCCTAGAACCCGCTAGGGTTTCTAGCGACTCATTGTAGATAGAAATCCAAAAGAAAACATATTAAATTGCATAAACATAAAGAACTTACAAGAAGAATAAAGGGTTTCGTGTTTCCCATGTCTCCAAACTCTAAAAACTGAAAAATATGATTGCATGCCTCAAAAAGTCGAATTTAACTAGGTATTTATAGGGGTGGATGTGTATCCTATCAAATCTAGGGCTAAAGATATGAATAAATCCGATTTTCATCAGATTTCCGCTCCAGCAGACTCGCTCGTGTCGATCGTGGCTGATTGGCGTCGATCAATGTGGCCATCTCTTCGGCGTCGATCGACGTGGTCTCTCGCCCCTTCTGCGCGGTCTCACGGTTTTTGCCATAACTTCCTCTCCAGAACTCCGATTGACCCGATTCCAGTTGCGTTGGAGAGCTAACTCAAAGCATCATCCATTGCCATGTGCCAATAGCCCGAATTCTCCTTGTGGAAGAACTCGTCACTCTTACTCTTACACGTCACTGCTTTCAGAACGGTTTTCAAGTGAATTTAGGCCTAAAACCTACAAAAACACTAAGATGCGCGTAATACCACCTAATATAGACTCATGCATAGAATATATATATATAAACTCAATAAAACTACATAAAATAGTAGAAAATAATATAGATAAGCGAGTAAAATAATGAGCTTATCATTGAGTAATTAAGAGTTCAATCGGATAATTGAACCAGAATGAGCTAAAACTCGTGATTGGAAGCTTTATTTTTCGAACCAAGTTGGGGACTGCTAAAATTGAATTTTACGAATCAATCTAATTGATTAGATTGACAGTACAAGATTCATATAGATTTAAATAAATTTATGGAATTAGAGTGGATTTGATAGTCTTATCAAGAAATAATTATGTAAAATAGCAATTAATAGAAAATATGGAGCATGCCTAGTGGCGGATTTAAGGTTCGAGTATTGTGGGGGCTCAACCTCAATTCTGTAGGGTCGAGATCTTAATTTTTTTTTTAAAAATATACAAATATAAAAAAAAATTCAACTCGCACCGTGGGGGCGGCCGACCCCATGGGTCTAATGCTAGTTCCGCCCCTGAGCATGCCACTTGTAATTATAAGGTGATGTTACATTATGACTCACCCAAATAGCCGATTAGATGTATGCGTTCGAGCAAAATAGAGTTGAGGAGGAGAAAGAAAACAATTGTTGTTAGAATTTTTGTTAAAGATATCCTTCCTTTTTTTTATGTTTTGGTGGGTCAAAGGTTGTAAAAGTCATCTTAGTCAGTTTTTCAGTTTCTAGAGTTCTAAAACTGTAATCCTTGTATGGGATCAATCGAGCTGTATTAGAACTTAGTGGCTGAAGACCAAGCATAGGAGATGCTTGAGAACTGAAGAAGCATACGCCTTGAAACTTGGTTCTCACCAAGTATGGCCTTGACCAAGACTGAGTTTAGGTAATCAGCATAGGGTCTTCCCATACTTACTAGGGAAGTCAGTATGAGGGCCTTCCCATACTGACTAGGAGAAGTCAGTATGAGGGAGTTTTCCATAGTGACTAGGAGAAGTCAGTATGAGGGTTAGTCATACTGACTATGAGAAGTCAGTATGAGGGCTAGCTATACTGACTATGGAAAGTCGGTATAAGAACCTCTACCTTTAAAGCACGAGCAATTCGAAGTCATCAAAGCTCGGTCAGACTTTGCATTTACATGCCAAAGTAAAAGTTAGTACTGAAACTTAGTCTGGCGCAAAAATAGTGAAAAGTACACTGACACAGCAGAGTAGACCTAGAGTATGGGCTTTGATTGGATGACATCTTCCATTTGTCTAACGACTAGATCAGTGTGTCCAACAGGAAGAATTTCAAAATGCCCAAGGATCCCTCTATAAATAGGCCTGCCCTTTTAACCTTAAACGGTTACGAATTGTGAGAATCCTCACACGACGAAGGACATTTATCTAAGTCATTTCTCTGCTTAAACTCTCTAAGTTTCCGTATTTCCATACACAAGAGTTGAGTCCTTGACTCAAGTTATTACTCTGTGCTATTTATTACTTCCACTGCACATATTTGTTCTCTAATTTCGGGACCAACAAGTTGTATCACGCGCCAAGGTTCTTACAGGCCAAGGTTGTGTTGAGTCGCTTAGGACCAGATCTATGTTCCTTGCACTTTGCTTTTGTTTGTGTATTAAAAGCTTTGGTACGCAGAGATGGCACACATTACGATGCTTCCAAAGTACTCATCAAAAAATTTTGATATATGGAAGAAGGGCTCTCTACTAATGCTGAAGAACGTTCATCTAGAGATGACTGAGGTTCTATCCACCGGACCGCTGAAGATCATCAAAGTAAACACTCAGCTCGGAGGAGCAGGATGTTCGGAGATAGTAGACAAACCTCATACGGAGTGGACGAATGAGGACATAATTCGTTTTCAGCTAAATTCAGTAGCCATGGAGCTCATTCTTCAATCCTTACCAGCACCACTGGTTTTCGAAGCTCATGCCTACGACAATGCCAAGAAGATGTGGGAATTCCTTGGCACTCTTTGCCAAGAGATTGATCAGATGAAGCGAAACAAGCTTCAAAATTGCGTAGATAAGTATAAGTCATTCCAAATGCTTCCTGGTGATAGTGTAAAATCTATGGAAGCTGGATTTAATGCTATTATATTTAGAACTTGGGAAGAACTAATGAGATTGCAGATATGAACGCGAAGATTCTCTCCAAGATGCCCAAGGAGGATTGGTTCATCAAAGTTACCAGCTTAAAGGAGAAGGATCTCTCCAAGATGACGACCAATGACGTGTTCGCCTAGCTACAAGCTCACGAGTGGAACATACTAATGGCGAGCAGGAATGAAGTTGTGCAGAATGTTAGCACTCATCCTGAAGAAGATGCTGCCTTTTTCGCAAAAAGGGACTTCAAGAGAAGGCCTCAGAAGCCTTACCAAGCTGACAGATCATCCGGACAGAAGTCTATATCAAAGTTAGCACCATCACCTTCCAACCAGAAGAAGGAGGAAAAGAGCTCAATCGAAGAGCTTGAGAAGCAAATGAGGTAGCTGACAAAGCTTCTTGAGAAACCTAAAGCCAAGAAGGAAGGTTCACAACCCAATGAACGAAAATTCAGTGAGAGACCTCCCAAGGCATGCTTCGAGTGAAACTCTCTAGATCACCTCAAGTACGAGTGCCCCCTGGTATCCAAGGAGGAAAGAGAATGCCTGAAAAGCGTATTCGAGAAGAAAGCTTCTAGAGCTATTGCAAAGGTCATTATATCCAGAACTGAAGTGCCAGACATTTCAGATAACGATGATGGCTACTACACTTCGGATGATGAGGCTGTTGGGAAATTTGGCTAAGTTTCCTTTCCCCAGTAGCTACTTGCTTAGATTCTAGTTTTGGTGTTTTGGTGGATCAAATCCTAAGTCCAACCAGCGTCAGTTTGTCTCTAGAATAGCTCTAGTCTCAAATGTAAAGTCCTGTTTAGGTCTTTTGAGTTGTAAGTCGCAGCTGATCAAAGACTCATGCTGACACTGTTCACCAGCATGAGATGTACTTACCACTGGTTACTGTTCACCAGTTGGGAAAGTCTCATCCGAAGGCGACTGACATGTCTCGTACTGACACTGTTCACCAGCATGAAAAGAGCTAACGACTGGCTACTGTTCACCAGTTGGGAAGGATTTCACCAGCAGGCGGCTGACAAATCCTACCAGTAGAATACGTGTTCTCACTGACACTATTCACCAGCGGTGAAGCCACCAGTCATGGGAGATTCCAAGAGTTAACATCAGACATATTGGTAGACTTAGATTGTGCCAGCGCAAAGTCACCAGCAGAGACTGCCAGCACAAGATCACCAGAATGATCTACCAGTCGGATGTTACCAGCAGAATTCAAGATTCGCTCTCCCAGAGTCTTAGAGACAAAAAGAAGATTCGTCTGAGGAATAAACTGACAAAGTATGACTTTAAGGGAGGATACCTTAAAGTCTATCAGTTCAAGACACCAGTTCCGATTCCTCGTACTGACGAATAGTGCCGTTCTGACATAAAGAGATCAATGTCAGATAAAGTGGACAAAAGCATGGCGCTTTCCGGAAATTCCTACCTGCCGCCGTCTGAAGGACATGCGAGGACAGAGACCTTTTCCGGATGTGTCCAAACGGCTAGAAAATTTGAATGGGATCCCTCGGCTATAAATACCTGGGATCCACCAACATTCAATACTCTTCACCTACCGAAAGACTGCCAATTTATTACGCTCAAGCAAGTAGAAGCACATATATCTTTCGAGGCCTTTCAATAGGCTATCCGTGTGTTGATTTATTCAAACACGAGACTTCAAGCTTCCAGCTTGTAAGTTATTGATCTCTTTGGTGTTCTTTCTCTTCTGAGGAAGTTCACAGCAGCTCTTGTGCCAGCCAGCACTTGAGTTATTACGGGCTTTTGCCGTATTGAGAAGATACGTTCTTGGGAGAACTAAACACCCAGTGAAGCTGTGGAGGTTGAAGTGACGTGCTCGCACTCCACCAGCTGATCAGAGTTGAAGAAGGACAAGGCCGGGAGCGGTTGATTTAGTGAACTGGTGGACGAGGCATTCACCAGCTAGAGATAGATCGTAGGACGCTTGTACCCGATTACTCTTAGTGAATTTCCAGTGCTACGACTGGAGAGTGGACGTAGATCAGTTGATCGAACCACTATAAATCCTTTGTCTTTTATCAGCTTTCTGCATTTCATACTGATTTAAAACCCAGCACCCAAGTGCTGGTGTATATCTGAAAACTGATATAACTGTGCAAACAAGGCAAAAAATATTCTAAGTCTTGAGTTACCAGCTGACAAGGTCCCAGTCAGCTGAGTAACCAGCAGAGTGCAAGAAACGATTAACCACATTTTCCGCTGCCAAGTTATACCCTGATAATCCGGGACCAA
Source organism: Plectranthus barbatus (assembly GCA_026898455.1). NCBI lineage: Eukaryota > Viridiplantae > Streptophyta > Magnoliopsida > Lamiales > Lamiaceae > Plectranthus > Plectranthus barbatus. The sequence goes on from JAPKLW010000428.1 coordinate 259,781, forward strand.
CTGAGGCCATGGAGAAAGAATACCTGGTGTTGATGGCCAAGCTTGGAGAAGAAGGAGTATCTAAATCCGAAGAAGAAGGAACTGAAGCTGAGTCGCCAAACTTCGTAAATAATTCTAACCCAGTTTCTATTCCTATAGCATGTATTGAAGAGGACTCCCAATCTTATTGCTCTGATTCAGATGATGTTACTCTTGAAGTTTTAAATAAATAATTTTCTAAATTTTATGAATTAAAAAATCTTTTAGACGGCGAGAATGTCTCACTGAAACTTAAAGTTTCAAAACTAACTAAGGAGATCTAAGAATCAAAGTCAGTAACTGAAGAGGTAGCCAAGCTTAGGGAGGAGCATTCTAATCTATTTGAATCTTATAATTTCTTTCTGATGAATGTGAATCTCATAAACTAAAAATTGCTAGTGATCAAAAACTAATCTGCTCACTTTATTCTAGCGCTAATAAAGTTACTAAAGCCCTAAGTTTACAAAGAGATCCATCAGATAAGCCAGGATTAGGTTTTTCAGAAAATGTTTTGAGCAATCATGAATCAACTTCTGAAACCTAGAAATATTTCTAATCACCAGAAGATGAAGATGATCTTCCAAAAGAAGTTCAACCAGCAGTGAAATAAGATGACCAAGGAAAGCATATAGTGGAAGTCACTATTGGAGAAGATAATTCAAATCCAATTGGTGCAACTCAAGTTCCTATTATAGACGATCTAGCCATGGTGAAATCAACCTTAATTCAAGTTCCAGTATCAGGAGCAGACGGTACTGAGTATCCTGGAGTATTTTTTCAACCGCTTGAAGTTACTCAACTCCTGAAGCCAAAATGGTTGAGACATCATCCTGAGGAGGCCGTGCTAGACAATGTCACTAACACAGTTCGCACGAGACACGGAAGCACATTGCTTACTTGCTTTATCTCTCAACAATTAGAACCGACGAAGATCTCAGATGCTCTGAAATCAACTAACTGGATCAATGACATGCAAGAGGAGATTGTTGAGTTCAAAAGAAATGAAGTATGGTACTTGGTGGATAGACCAATGCATCAGTCAGTTATCGGCACCAAATGGGTCTTCAAGAACAAGAGAGATGAGACAGACAACATAGTAAGGAATAAAGCAAAGTTAGTAGCAAAAGGGTATGCTCAATGTAAAGGATCGACTTCGATGAGACTTTTGCTCCAGTGGCCAAACTTGAGGCTATCCGACTATTCCTTGCCTATGCCGCTCACAACAACTTCACAGTTTTCCACATAGATTTCAAGAGTGTCTTTTTAAACGGGGAGCTCAAAAAAGAAGCATATGTGGAATAGCCTCTGGCTTTGAAGAAGGAAATCAAGTTTATAAATTGAGGAAAGCTCTCTATGGGTTGAAACAAGAACCCCGAGCATGGTATAAGACGTTGTCTCAGTTTCTCCTCAAGAATGGTTTCCAAAAAGGTGAAATCAACACAACACTGTTCATGATCAAAGATGGAACATAAATTCTTCTTGTACAGATCTAAGCCGATGATATTATATTTGGATGCAGAAACCTGAAGATGTGTGAAAAGTTTGCCAAACTTATGCAAAGCATCTTCCAGATGAGCATGATGGGTAAACTGACTTACTTTTTAGGTCTTCAAGTAATTCTGTCCGAAGGAGGAATCTTCAACAACCTGAACAAGTATACCAAGGACTGGATCAGCAAGTTCTATTCAGAGAAGACCAAGCCCTTGAGGATTTCTAAGAGCCCAAGTGCTCAAATCAATCTTGATAAAGAAGGCGAAGCAGTCAACCCAACCATGTACAGAGGCATCATTGGGTCATTACTATACTTAACTGCAAGTATGCAAGATATTTCCTACTCAGTTGGAATATGTGCGAGGTTTCAAGCTAATCCAAAGAAGTCGCACATGGAGGCTGCCAGAAAAATAGTCAAATACCTCAAAAGGACTGAATCCTTAGTTATTTGGTATCCCAAAACTGATGAGCTCACTCTAAATGCTTACTCATATTTAGATTTTGGAGGATGCAGAATCGATTGGAAGAGAACAAGCGGAACATGTCAGTTCCTAGGCTACAAGCTTGTAAGTTGGTTCAGCAAGATGCAACACTCGGTGGCCACATCAACAACGCTGAGTATGTTGTTGTCGTAAGTTATTTTGCTCAAGTACTTTGAATCAAGCAACAATTACTTGATTACAAAGTCGAAACTGGGTGTGTACTAATCTACTATGATAACAGCAGTGCAATGTGCATCACGAAGAACCCGTTTCATCATTCCAGAACCAAGCACATCGACATAAGGCACCATTTCATAAGAGATCATGTCGAGAAGTAGGACATGTCCATAGAGTACATTCGAACTGAAGATCAACTTGCTGGCATCTTCACCAAACCACTTCCGAAGACCAAATTCAAGGAGTTATGCATCAAACTTGGTTTACTCAAATTCGACAAAACCTTGATTGAAGAAGAGTAAAATGCAGAATAAACTTTCATTTGATGAAGAAAGTTCGTTGAAGGTCAATCTGTTGCTGATTAAAACTTAGTTCCAACTCTCTATTTTGAAGACTTGATGTATTTCTCAGCATCGAGACTTCATACTTAATCAATCCTTGAAGAAAATCCTTTCAAGTTGCGTCCACGCAACTCCGTATGAAGTTCTCCACCTAGCAAGGGCTGAAAAGATCGTTCCCAGAGGCATCCAAAATAGAAGAAGAAACTTGTTGTCAACTAATTTTCTACATAAGGATGAATAATTAGTAGAACATACTGACTTGTTGAAGAAAACCATGTTTTGGTTTCAACACTTAGAATATTTTGAAGGATGGATGCAGAATTAAACTGAGTTCCAACTCTCAATTTAGAAACAGACTCTTAGTCAGTATAGAAGATCGAAAGGTGGGATTTTGAATTCCAAGGGAGATTGCATCGGTTACAATGCTATAAATGTGTATCCTGCATCGATGAATTAGCATTTGACACATGGATGACATTGTTTCCCATGATGCTTCAGTCAAATCTCTCAATGCACATCGCGAGGTAACGCATCCCAGTCGTTGCCGAGATTTAAGAAACCGATAGGTTTTACTGTACATTTATTATTCTTAAATAACTATTTTTTTGCTATAAATACGGTTTATTATTTCTCTTGAAGAATATCTCCTTTCTTCACTGTCGAACCCTTCGTTCTGAGCTTATACTTCAGTTTCATTCTCCATCACCGTTTGAACTGGCACTATGGAAAAGGAGCTCAAGCCACCAGACTTAGCCTCACTACCCTTTTTGGGTGCGATCAAAGAGGGGGAAAAGAAATATGGATGGTGCAGACGACATCAGAAATCAGAAGATTCAAGCTCTTTCTCAGATACACTACTCCCTGCTCAAAAGTGATGTGCCAACAGCATCCGGTTGGGCACAGTCACCCAGAGATTCTTCCCTTGCAGATGGTCTACAAGTGCAGACATCAAGACCAGGGCAAGTGAAGAAGATGAGGCTCAGAGGATAAAAAGAGCGAGTCACCTCTGAGGCAGAGCTATTGAAGTCGGCAAGAGGGAAGTGGAATGCAGGTCAACGTATCAAACCTTCTTCTCGTAGGCAACGTTGAGATGAAAGAGGAAAGATGAGGTCTTCTTTCCACAAGGAGCACATCTCAACGACTCAACGACTTCTTAGTCTCAGAACTATTGGAAGATGAAAGTCCAAGGACGGTGAAAAGCTGGTAAGTCTTTTCAGCTGCCTTCCTTGGATAAGTAGTTCAGATCAAGACCAAGCAGCAGCCAGTTTGAAGAACATGAAGACCGGAAGCAACCTAGTATAAAATTGTAATAGTTTTGTATAGGTTTCTTTTAGTAAGTTTATCCTTGTACTTGTAATGAAAAATATTGAAGGATAAACGACTAGTTGACGACATTCTCTTTTTGTCCAACAAAGGTCTTCATTCTTCATAGCTGAACTTACACACGCTAGTGTAATTAGAAGGCTTCTAACTCTCTCATACTTAAGATTAAAATTTCTCTAAACAGATTTAAAAAATCAATTTAAAAATATCTCTCCAAATCTATAAGGATAAGTTCTTAAGTAGAAAACTGAATTTGAGGGGGAACCTTTCTGAGTTTATGTGACTAATTGTCAAAATATGTAAAAACTTTAAAGTTATCCACTCCTCATTAGCTTAGGTTAAAGATGGCTTTGACCACACCAAAAAGAGGGAAATTGTTAGGATTTTTGTTGAAGAAATCATTTCTTGCTTTTTATGTTTTGGCGGGTCAAAGTTTGTAAAAGTCATCTTAGTCAGTTTTTTAGTTTCAAAAGTTCAAAAACTATAATCCTTTTATAAGATCAATCGTGTTGTAATAGAACTTAGTGGCTGAAGACCGAGCATAGGAGATGCTCGAGAACTGACGAAGCATAAGCCTTGAAACTTGGTTCTCACCAAGTATGGCCTTGACTAAGACAGAGTTTGGGTACTCAACATAGGGTCTTCCCATACTGACTAGGGAAGTCAGTATGGAGGGCCTTCTCATTCTGACTAGGAGAAGTCAATATGAGGGTTAGCCATACTAACTATAGGAAGTCAGTATAAGAGCCTCTACCTTTAAAGCACGAGATATTCGAAGTTATCGAAGCTCGGTCAGACTTCGGCATTTATATGCCTAAGTAAAAGTCAGTACAAGGATATCCAAACTTGGATTCCTCAGACTGAAACTTTTTTAACGTAAAGTTAGTGAAAAGTAAACTGACACAACAGAGCAGAGCAAAGCAGAGCAGACCTAGAGTATGGGCTATGATTGGAAGACATCTTCCATGAGTCTTACAACTGGATTAATGTGTCCAACGGGAAGAATTTTAAAAGGCCCAAGGATCCCTCTATAAATAGGTATGCCCTTCAACCTTAAATGGTTACGAATTCTGAGAATCCTCATCCGACAAAGGGCATTTATCTAAGCTTTTCTCTACTTAAACTCACTGAGTTTCCGTGTTTCTATGCACAAGACTTTAGTCCCTAACTTAAGTTATTACTTCGTGCTATTTCTTCTCAGCACGAGGCTGAAGCTTTATAGTTGAAGCTACTCTTTGGTGAATATATTTTTCTGAGATATATTCATAGCAGTCAGTTTCCTACTTTGGGATTCTGATTCTCATGGTGTTATGCCAACCACCTGAGTTCTTGGCAAAACAGTAAACATCCAACCACCAGGAAGAGGGTTGTGGGGTGCCGTCCTCACTTCAACCTAAAAACTATGAGTACAAGGAGTTCCTAGGTGAGTGACCACAGTAGGCCGAAGCACGCAGGTGTCGACGGGTTGTGTATAGATCGTATGGAGGCTTGTATTTACTTAGTGATTTATCCAGATTTTGGGTCTGAAGAGTGGATGTAGGATTTTTTTATCCGAACCACTATAAATATCATGTGTTCTTTACTTATTTCCTTCCAACTTGCTTAGTTTCGCAAACTTACTTTCAAAATGTTCAATAATTCTCCAAGTATTGAAAAGCATATACTGTGAAACTGATCTAATAATGGCATATCTAAGCTTAATCTTTTCAAGTACCCTAAACAAAGTTCTAACTGTTTAGGAGAACAAGTGCAAGTTTATCTATTTATTACTTCCGCTGCACATATTTGTACTCTGATTTCGGGACCAACAATCATTGTTCTATTTTTGTTCATTTTTTTACCAAATTAAGAAAAATTAACAAAAATACCCTCTTGCAATAAAAAATATCTCGTCGAGTACATAAACTTAGATACCAAATTCGACAGATTTAGTGGAGAGTTTAGGAAGAAATATTACTAACAAGTTGAAGCAACTATAGGTAGATTCTTGTTAAAATTTTGAGAGTTTTAGCTGCAAACTTGATGTTTTAGTTTAATAGTCGAATGTATATGATGTATAGGAACCTTGTTTTGACTAATAGATGAGTAAATTGCTGAGGAATCAAGGTGAAAGAGAGGATTGTGATTGTAAAAATCCGAAAATTTTAAAAGGTATACATATTTTAAAATTGTGGAAATTATTTGTTTAGTTTAGTCCTTATTGCATGCAAGCGTGTTTTGGGTATTTTAGAGTGTTGAGATCATGTATACATGCTTGAGTTGTGTGGTATTTGAGTTATATGATCAGAAATTAACTTGGGAAATCAAAAACCGCAAACATGGGTGAAGAACAGTAACTTGGTGATCTCCAGTGCGAATGCAGAACACGCTTCAGCAGACTGCTAAACTAGACATGATCAACGATCTATACGGCAAGCACCAATTCCTATTTGTGCTTTGACCGAGTAACCCAACGTGTATTGTTGGTTACTATCTATATTTTTTATCTATTATTTGTAGTTAACCCATTTAAAACCATAACCATGTTAACATGTGGCCATAACAATTTATGTGCAGAAATTTAACCAGCAAGTAATCAAACTCTAATCAAGAATAAAAATATCAAATTTGTGTCTCACTTCGCTCGCTTTTACTATTGGTAATGATTGTGATCATTTATATTCAAGCACGTTTCTAGTCATTGAGTTGTTGTCTCTATTCTAGGCAAAATTTAGAGTTCTATTCAACAACCAATTAACTAAGAAAGAAAATGATTCTAACAACAATTTTCAGCAATAGTTCATTTCACCAAACCAACACAATCTCACCAACAAGTAGCAAGAAAATCTCACAAATGATTGGATTCAACAATAAGAAAAACAGAATATTGGAATGAAGATAGCAATGGACGAACAATGAACAATTGAATGATGTGCTATTGATAGAAATATCCTTCCCTTATGTGTGTTTAGGTGGGTTAAAGTATATAAAAAAATCCTAGATAGTTTCAGCATGGTCATAAATTGTAAAGTCTTGTATATACACTTTTATCGAGTTGTAAGCTGGAACTAACCTGAAGACTAGACTGAATGTTCAAGGCGAGTGTTTGAAGAACTTCAACGATATAAATGACTTCGCAACAATCCAGAAGATGTTGTACTAGATGACGTTGTTAATCTAGTTCGAACTGGACAATGCAGCGCATTACATGCATGCTACATACCTCAAATCAAGCTAACAAAAATAACAGATGCCCTACAATCAGCTGACTTGATAAACACAATGCAAGAGGAGCTTGCAGAATTCACTTGCAATCATGTTCGGGACTTGGTTGATCGTCCATCACATGAGTCTGTGATCGAAACCAATTGTGTATTCAAGAACAAGCGAGATGAAAATGGTAACATAGTTAAAAACAAGGCCAGACTAGTCATCAAATGGTATGCGCAGTGCGAAGGAATCGATTTTGATGAGACCTTTGCTCCCATAGCCAGACTGGAGGCTATTAGGCTATTTCTAGCCTAAGCCGCATATCATGGATTCACGGTCTATCAGATGGACGTGAAGAGTGCTTTTCTAAATGGCGAACTTAAGGAGTAAGTATATTCGGAGCAACCTCCTTGTTTCGAAGAAGACAATCAAGTGTACAAGCTGCGGAAGACATTATATGGATTGAAGCAAGCGCTGCGAGCTTGGTACGAGACCCTATCCCAATTTCTATTGATAAATGGATTTAGAAAAGGGAAGATCGACAGGACTCTATTTCAAATCAAAGACAAAGATGACATTCTACTAGTTCATATTTATGTCGAAGATATTATCTTTGGGTCGAGGAATATGATCCTTTGTGAGAAATTTGCCCAGCTTATGCAGAGTCATTTCTAAATGAGTATGATGGGTAAAATTACGTACTTCTTAGGACTACAAGTTCATCAATTTGGTGAAAGGATATACATCAATCAGAAGAAGTACACCAAAGACCTGATCAACAAGTTTCTTCCAGAAAAGACTAAGTCTCTAAGGACTCCGATGAGCACGATTATGCAGATCACACTAGATGAAGATGGAGAATCGGTCGATCCATTAGCATACAGAAGAATCATATGCTCACTCCTGTACTTGACAGCTAGCTGACCTGATATTGCCTATACCGTCGGATTATGTGCGAGATTTCAAGCTAATCTGAAGAAATCGCACATGGATGATGCCAAGGGGATAGTAAGGTATATGAAGTGCACCGAGTCACTTGACATTTGATATCCAATATGCAACGAGCTTATTCTCAATGGGTACTCAGACTCAGACTTCGGAGGTTGTCGCATTGATCGCAAGAGCACTAGTGGAATGTGTCCATTTCTTGGACACAAGCTAATAAGCTGGTTTAGCAAGAAACAACACTCTTTTGCAACATCAACAACAGAAGCAGAGTACGTTGCTTCTGCCTAGTTGTTGTGCTCAAATTCTATGGATAAAACAACAACTCCTTGTCTACGATGTGGATTCAGGATGTGTTCCCATCTATTGGGACAATTAAAATGCAATGTGCAACACTAAGAATCCGGTTCATCATTCCAGAACCAAACACATTGACATACGAAACCAATTCATTTTTGATCATGTCCAGAAGAAAGACATAAGCGTTGAGTACATTTGTACTGACGATCAGCTCGCTGACATATTCACAAAACCACTTCCAGAAGCTTGCTTTAAGGAGCTCTGTATCAAACTCGGTCTTATGGAGTTTGATGAGATTGAAGAATGAGTCCAAAATCTCATTCACTCTCTTGTATTTCTGAAGGGTTTTGAAATAAAACTAAGTCAAAGCTCTTACTTTTCATCACACGAAAAATAGATACTAAGTCCAAGCTCTCAATACACCTTTTCAGTAATTTTTCAGAGGACATATTGATCTCAAAATAATGATGTGATTCAAAAAATGATTGAAGACGACATAAAGCTGACTAAGATTGAGTCCAAGCTCTCAATCTCTCGAGACTGTTGAAGATGAAGAGATGCAGATTAAAGTTGAGTCCACGCTCTCAGTTTTATTTGAAGATTGAAGACCAAGCTGACAATTGTTTGGTCCAAGCTTTTGAGCCTATGCTAACCTTGAAGTCTTACGTGCTTATCAGTCAAGCTGATGACAATATTTTGGGCGGGACGTTTGAACTTCAGTATTGCGTGTATTGTACGCTGCATTAATGTGAATCAATGTTAAGGATCATGAAAATATATCTGAATCCTCTATTGAAATTTTTGGTCGAATAGCATCCTGCCAAGTCAGCACATTCGGAACTCAAGAAAGAACGCCATGTCAAATTGACGACTTTAGTTGTAGGTATAGGGCAACTGAATAGTCGCTGATTTTTGAGAAGTTGATCCAACTCCACGATGCACGATCTCAACTGTCACTTTCGATTATTTCTTGATTTTCTTCTAACTATAAAATAAGGGTTTGTCGATCACCTTGAGTGCCAAAAATTCCCTTGCCAACCTTTACCTTCCAATAATCCTACACTTCTGAATCTACTCCCCACCATTCTCTAGGTTCTTGATGAAGAAGAATATGAAGCCACCTGATATCTCTAGAATCACCACCTTTTTGGGTGCGATCAAAAAGGGGGAAGAAGAATGGAAGGTGCAGAAGAGATTATAAATCATGAGTAGAGTAGTTCAATAAAGCAGTAGAAGGGGTAGAAGAAATCAGAAGGTTTCTACTTCTGTAATCTCCTTCTACTAGCTATCTCATTAGATGAAGATCAAGAGATAGACTGCTCTAGGCTCACATCTATGAGAGCTCTTCGCTGCATGCTGAGCAGAAACTGTGAAACCAGTTCATGCAGTCAAGTGAGAAGAGAAGCCCGGAGGGGTAAGGTGAAAATGGAGAAGGATGTCTTCTTGCTTATCTTAGCTTCAAAATATGAAAAGGACATTCCTGTTTTTCTTGCCACTGCTGCTGGATTACCTTTGCCAACGGTAGTAGACCTCCGTAAGTAGAGCTATTGAAAGCCAGCATGAGGGAAGCTAAAATCTGGTCAAGATATCAAACACGCTTCCCTCGATGTCGTACTGTGCTTGGAGGACATTACCAGCAACGACTATGTGAAGATAAAGAACAAGAGTAGCCTAGCATAGTCTTGTAAAAGATTATTATAGGTTCCTTAAGTTAGTATATCCCTATAGTTGTAACAAAAATATTTAAAGGATAAATTGACTTGTTAATGACAATCTCTTTTTGTCCAACAATGGTCTTTGTTCTTAATAGCTGAAGTTACACATTCTAGTGTAATCAAGAAGCTTCTTTTGCTCTCATTCACTTAAGATTTTTTAAATGCTCTTAGCTTACTTAAAATATTAATCGAGCAATATCTCTCAAAAGTTATAAGTTAAGGAGGGAGCTGAATTTGAGGGGGGATCGTTCTGAGTTTATAGACTGATAGTGTTTACTTGTAAAAACTCTAAAGATTTTCGCTCCTCATCAGTTTAGGTTAGAGATGAATTTTACCACACCAAAATGGAGGAAATTGTTAGGAAATTTGATAGAAATATCCTTCCTTTATGTGTGTTTTTGTGGGTCAACGTATGTAAAAGTCATCCTAGATAGTTTCAGCATAGTCGTAAATTGTAAAGTTCTGTATAGGCTTTTTTATTTAGTTGTAAGATGGAACTAACCTGAAGACTAAATTGAATGTTCAAGTCTAGTACACACTAAATTGAATGTTCAAGTCTTATTGATCAGACCATACATACCAAACATAGGGAACAAGCATAATTCAAATGATTACATCATCAACATGGATTTGCAAGTATGATGATACCAGCATTGATTTCTTAGTCCAAGTCCCAACGCAAGCACACAAGAAGAATTGCTTGAGGAATGTACTGAAGCAGTACACACTTTAAGGATTGGAGAAGCCTTAAAGTCTGCAAGCAAGAAACACCAAGTTTTGTTACCTAGGACAACATGTCTAGGATTCCTCAAACTGACAAATACTGATGTACTGACAATAAGACGAACTGTCAATGTCAAAGTCGAAAAAACGCGAAGCACACACAAAACTTCAGAAAAAGCACCACCTACCCCCTAGTGTAGCAGCCAATAGAGACATTCGATTGGACATATTTAATTTTATCTCTAACGGGCATTTATTTCAAACCTTCAACTTCAGAGCTATAAATACTGGAGAAATCAACAGAAGAAGGTTACGATATGCAAACCAAAATACCAACATCATATATGTCTAAGCGCTTAAGCTTATTATTCATGCTCGAGGCTCTTTCAAGCTTTTCCCGTGTGTAACTTCTATGAACACGAGTCTCGGAACCTTAGAGTTATTGAGTTACCTTTCGATAGTCTTTCTCTCCAAGAAAGACTATAACAGTCAAGTACGTCTTGTACTCTGACTCTTACGGGCAACTTGCCATCAAGGAAGCAGTTCTAGGGAGAACTATAAAACACCTTATCCTGGCTACAAGGAGGCAGAGTGGTGCGCCCACACTCTGAGGAGCTGCAAAACGAAGAACCAAGTAAGGACTAGGCGAGTGCGCTTGTGGATCGGTGGATGGGGCATTCACCGACAATCTATAGATTGTAAGAGCACCTGTAAAAGTTCTAAGCTTAGTGGATTACCAGACTGAGTGTCGGAAAAGTGGACGTAGAATGGTTTAGTCTGAACCACTATAAATGTGTTTGTCATTTACTTCTTTATACATTTTTGTCAACTTACACTTTTTAAAATCAACACATAAGTGTTGTAGTATATACAGAACAGTGAAAATAAGCATACTTGACTCTAAGTACTTGTATGAGATTTGACAAACCAAACTAACAAGTCACCCTCAGCTTGGATAAGTGCAAGCTTACCGAATATACAAACTTAAATTTTTGTTGTGCATATATTATTTACTGTGATAAATCGAGCGGAACATGATGCAAACAAATTTTAATTCCACTTGAGCTAATCAATCCACAAAACACAAACTAACCCCCTTAACACCGGTGAGTCAATCGTAGATGACATAGAATTATCAAATAGTTACATTATCTAATCCTAAGCCACTCCAAAAGCACGTGGATTCACAATCTATTAGTATTCATCTCACATTCTATTAGATTTATACTCATATACAACACAACTTATCATGACACCTAGATCTGCGTATCGGCTACAATCTATACGTCATTCTATCAAACATTTTGTGTAAGCCTACAACGATTGAATTGAAGAAAACTCAAGTTGGTTCTAAACTTCAAATGGAAAGTAAACAAACATTCAACTAATCCACAATGTCCATTACATTGTTCAATCTATCAACCTCAAAAGGTTTAGCTAATCATATGTTGAATGTGGCACAATTGAAATACAAATTGAGAGATTGTCATTGCAAGATAATGAGAGAGATAGATTTCCCCAATTGTGGACTTCTAAGCCCCAATCTTCACCTTGATCTTCAAATCCACTTTAATTAGGTGAATCAAGCTTTGATTCCCGTCTAAATTCATATTTAGAAAGGTTTAGAAGAGTTTAAAATTGAATAACTGCCAAAAATTCACCAAAAGTCTCGAGCTATCTCATTTTTCACAGTTTTATAGTTAGTTCTTGCTCCAAAATTTTGCCCAAGCTGATTGGATTTTGATCGAAATGGTCCTCTGTTAAGAAAAATCCACATAACCCGATCCATTTTGACCATGATGACTACAGCTCAATCGAAATTTGCATCTATAAGGCAGATTTTGATCGAAATCAAATGGGTCTCAGTCAAAATTTAGCTCTATTTTCCACTTTCAGCTCTTCATGGCCAGTTTGGGTCGAAATAAACTTCAAACATGCAATATATGGGTCGAAATCAATCTAAATATGGCTCAAACTTGTGGTTTTATGCTTAATTTGTTGGGTTTTGTATACAGAAAACATTAATTACGATGAGTATACATTCAACAATATTTACTATCTGTTCAACAAACTTACATGCGAGTAACAATGGTATCCTCTTATCTCACCAACAGGGACGATCATACTGTGTGTTGTAGATCGCAAAAGATAGTATGATCACTTGACCCAGTGAGATAAATATTATCACAATCGAGACAACATATGAGAATAAGTCTGACGGTGTAGGTTGCAGCATAGTCGAAAAGAAGTAATCTGTCTTGATTACTTGATATGCTGGTAAGCGTAGTTGCGTATTGATTGGACCACAGTAAGATGTATTCTACTGTCTGACATCAAAGAATAATAAGTCTTGATCTTGATTGAGTCCAAACCCTAACGAAGGTTCAGGGGTATGCAAGGGTTGATTGTTGCTTTGAGTTGCCATGGTGGAGAGCCTCAGTAACGTGCTTGTATGCCCGCATCTTGGGTAGCAGCAGTTCGTGTATTACAGCCTAAGACTGGAGTTAGGTTACCATATCCGAGTAACAGGATGGGGACATTCCCTGAGGAGCTCAATGACGTTTATCGTGCTAAAGTCCTGCAGGCTGATTAAGTTCAAGCACGAGTGATAAGATTTAAGTGGTACTGCTCAAGAAAATAAGATATTAATTGATTGTGGAAGCTTGTCAGAAGCTCCAATAAATTAATGAATATCAAGTAACCTTTAATATGGGGATTCTCAAGTAAATGCAGCCCGTTATCATAACGTGGTAATAAAGGGGTAAGTCAGCATTAATTCTATGGTGAAAAGGAATTAATATTAATCAATTAATTGTGTCTTGGGTTGTGGACATGGGAAATAATTAATGGTTAGGCCCATTTTATTATTTGCATTAGGTCCTAGGTCTGGCCCAAATTAAATATGCTGAAAGAGGCCTAGTAGCCCTTTAGGGTTTGCAACCCTAGGACTATAAATAGACAGTTCTCTCTCACAATTCATATGACATTCAGATCAGTTGAAACCCTAGAGAGAGAGAACAGAGGGGCAGCACATCTGTTGCGTTCAGATCAGTCCTGTGGAACCCTCACCAGTAGCAGGATTGAACAACATTGGGATATAGATCTAAAGATCTAATCTGGAGAACATACTTTCTCTTCTTCTCTTTCTAATTAATTAAATCTAGAAATTAGATCTGTCTCTAATTTCTGTTTCCGCAGATTTAATTAATTCGCATGTTTGAATCAAAGGATTAAAATTCAAACGCGAAAGATAGGATCCGACCCTAAGGAGTTAAGGTAAACTCGATATCCACTTCATTAAATTCATAGGAGCATGGTAGCGTTTTATCTTATGGTAATTGTTCTCAACATCCATTACAGAGCTTATTTAGATTTGGCGGTTCGATTCGCCATGAAGTTCCTACAATTGGTATCTATGCCTGGTCTCGTTTTCATGGCTCTATTGGATGAGCAATTTATTTGATTTATGCATGTATGAATTATTATTATTGTGGATGGTTTTGGTTTTTGTTCCTCGTGGCAACCCGTTTAATTTAATCCGTGGTGGTTTATCCATGTTTGGATTATATCGTTTTTGTAAAATCACAAGAATATCTGTGATTATATTTAGGGAAAAAATTGGAATAGATTAGTCTATTTATATTTGTTCAAATCTATAATTTGTATGGGACGAAGCACAAGATGAAGACCGGCGAGGCAATGGTGGTGCACTTTGGCGGTAGGTGGTCGCACCATCGTGCGGCCGCGGAGGTGCAACAGAGTAGTGGCAGGCAAGCGGAGTAGTGGCAGGCAAGCGGCCTCCCGTGACATACGGCCGTAGGCAATGCGGCGGCACAGTTGCGCGGGCAAGGGGCCACGTGACGCAACGGCGTAGCCACGCGGCCCACGGCGGTAGACGCGTGATAGCGTGCATGGGGCTGAGCGAGAGGGGCGGTGCATCTATTGTGTTCGGGAGGAGGAGAAATTTGACTCTAGCTTTCACAATTCACAGTCCTGTGGAACCCTCACCAGTAGCAGGATTGAACAACATTGGGATACAGATCTGAAGATCTAATATGGAGAATAGATTTTCTCTTCTTCTCTTTCTCATTAATTAAATCTAGAAATTAGATCTGTCTCTAATTTCTATTTCCGCAGATTTAATTAATTCGCGTGGTTGAATCAAGGGATTGGAATTCAAACGCGAAGGATCGGATCAGACACTACGGGGTTAAGGTAAAGTCAATATCAACTGCATTAAATTTATAGGAGCATGCTAGGGTTTTATCGTATGGTAATAATTCTTAACATCCACGAACGGTCCAGGTTTATTTAGATTTAGCGGTTCGGTTCGCCATGAAATCCCTACATAATCTCCTTCCTACACACATCAAACACTAAAACACTCAAAAACAACATCAAGTCTACCTAAAACATATGATATGTGGGTGTAATATACATGAAATAATCATAATTAAGCACACACAAAGTATATATTTCACACACATATCATAATCGCCCAAATTTGAACATCTGATTGTCCTCAATCAAAACTCAATGAAGTAATGTCTCTACTTTGTACAATACCTCATAGCTCATCATATCAATTTTAACATGCCTTAATCAAACGAGATTATCACCTTTATTTGTGCATTGGTTAATATAAGAGACTCAAACCCCTCAACAAAGTGGATGAAACAATAAAGTACACTCCTTTTCTTGTTTAAGGCCAAACCACTCATTCACAAGATATCAAGTTCGATTTTCATAGGCTTGAATCCTATCTCACCACTATACTACAATGAGCTTCCTTCTAGAATTAATAAGATCTTTATTTTGGTTAAAACGTGGTTGACTAAGGGTGGGTTGTTTTGGACTAAAGTGAATATCCTCCTACAAAAACTCATAACCCCCAATCAATTGTTCATCATCAACCAATCCTAAGGCATATAAAAGTACATTTTCTTTTTTTCTTTTGATTTTCACCATGCCCTTTGCATGTATACATTTCTCCAAAAAAAATTTGTTGGTGCACATTTTTCTTGATTTGTACCTTCCACCCTTTCAATCTCTTTTTTTCCCTCTATTTTCAACACGTACTTTTTCTCATTTTTCTTTTCTTTACTTTAATGCCTCAAAATGGGATACTTATTCACACAATCCAATCAATTCCCAGCACCCACACTCACAACAACTGTATTCACCCTCATACACTCATTTCCCCCCAAACTTGTTCCTAAACATATATTAAACAATTTCTCCAAGTAAGCTCAATGACGGGAAACAATGGTATAAAAGGCAAATAGTGATCAAAGTAAACACCTTATACCCCCAATGTGCAAGGTAGGACTAAAAATCAATGGCCTAATATCATTTTTGAGTCAAAAACTCATATAAGATTAGCTAGAGAATGGATGAAAGTTCTTAATTTCTCACTCTCACTCTTTCCACTCACAATTGAATGTAACAATGTAAAAGCTCAAATTCTCACGACTTTTGTCAAGTCTCAAGTATTATCACACACAAATTCTAGCAATTCAAAAGCTTATTCTCAACATGCTTCAATCTCAATGATTCCACCCTATCATCAACTCAAGTAAAGATCATGCTTCACTAATTCATCATGATTAAATCTCAAGTCAATGATATTGAGCATACAATAATAACTATCTAATGCAACTAAATGGCAACAGTAAGCGTTAGAAAGTGTTACCCATCGGCACCCACACGATCCATCCGTTCCCATCAGCCTTATTGTACCTACTAACACAATACACAACCACACCACCTATAAAGCATAAAACTCTTTCAACATTAGTCCATATCCACCAAAATAGAACTACTTCCAATCTTCTCTCACAATGTAAACTCATCTTCAAACATTTCATAAGATATAACAATAAAAATATACATAGCATCCATCCCAAAACCTCAATCATCATCAAACCCCAAGCATTCAATCCAACCAAAATACCCACAACCAAAGTATCAACAAAATAATCACTAATCCACTAGCTCCACCATTCATTCCACAAACCAATTTAAATCTCAACATACAACATCAAACATCACAATTCATAAAATAGAGAACTTAAAACCATTCATCATTCAAATCCACAACAATTCTCCAAAATCTTATACAACCCAATCGAATCTCAACAAAGAGGGTAAACATAGTAGCAAACCATAAGATAGAGTAAAAGATAAGGACAAGATAAAGGATAAGGAGAAGATAACCCGTCAGCCAGCCATATCTCCCAAAACTTAGTTCGAAGGAACTAAGTTTGAAACAAAGGTTGGTGGTAGACACCTCAATCATCATGCTCTTTGTGTGAACGATCATGGCGGCGGCAATATGGAACGGGCAGCAGTAGAAGCTTTGTTAGTATATCCAGTTTGAAAGGCAGTGAAGTCTCTATACCTACTCGTCATCCACACATCCAAACCCTGCATAGAAGAGAAAAAGACTCGACACTATCAGTTGTTCGTTGTATCAGAGAAAACATCTGCCCCTGCCACACATTAAAGGATGGTGGAGCCTGCGAACTCGAACGAGCACCATCTTCTTTGAGCCTTGATGGCTGTTGACTTGCTTGTCTTGCTGCAACTTCCTTCAACACAGTAAAATATCTCAATTTCTCCATAATACATAAAAACCCCGAATGGTCCGGAAAATCCAACAAATTGGAAGTATTTTCGAGATCATACATTGTACTCAATCCCGGGCAGGGCATTAAGAGAAGTTGATCCCTAAACCTGTACCAGTATGAGCCTAGACCACATGGAGTTAAAAATTTGGCAGCAACCAAAGAAGTAATATCCAATGGAACCCCTGGATCATTTGGACCACTCATAGAAATATGCATTCCCCCGCCACAGATTGAAGGGATTTTCAAACTAGCCACTCTACTTCAAGAATCCATCACGAAACCACCCATATAGAATTTAGTTACATGCAACATAGCATATAACATATAAATCTCAGATGGCAACACATTCCCAGACTCATATCTACCCGAAACCGAACCAACCACCACCTTATACACATATTTAATCACAAGATTTTTAATCAAAGAAGCTTTAGAAAGTTTAGCTTGAAAAGTTCCTTCACATTTTTCACCTGAAATTCTTGTTGGGAATATTGTATCCCTTTGATCGTATAATATTTGTATTTGTTTTGATACATCAAAGCTTGGTTTACTTAGTGTTAACCAACTCAACATTGTGCTGAAATTGAAAAGTCATGTATAGGATACTTTTGGTTTACTTGTAATAGAGTTAGGAATTGATTGCTAATGGTTGCTGAACAAGCTAGCAAAGTGCTTGAAGAATTGAAGAGTTAGCAATGCTCCGGAGTGATTTGGAGACTGCTGAAGAGGCTAGCAAAGCAATGAAGATATGGAAAGTTAGCAGGAACCAAAAAATACATGAAGATTACTGAGGGGACATAGAAAGTCTCAAGATTGCTAAAAGAATATAGCAGAAAAATAATGAAGAATCTGAAGTATAGAAAAATATCAATATGTTAGATCTCAACAAGGATATTGAGATCTCAGCAAACGCTCAGTGGACTCAGCAGAGAGTTCCTACTGCAGCATTCCAAGAGTCTAGTAGACGTCTCCAACGATAAATAAAAATGAAAAAACCATCAATCTCAGGATTTTAAGGCATCTCCTAGATATAAGGGATTACATATCAAAAGTCAGAAGGATTCCTAGTATCACTTGGAGATCCGTTCTAACACAAGGCCTGTGTGTCAGATAAAGAACGAATCAGCGCTAGGAGACCTGAAACGTCTTTGTGCAGTTCAGAAAAAGGAAGAAAGAAGATTGGTCGTTTTACCAATTTGTCTCTAACAGAAAAAAGATTCAAAGTCTTGAATCTTTATCTATAAATAGCAGAGGATTTGCTAAAAAAAATGAGAGAGATCAATCATACGAAAAAATCAAGCACAAACTCTGCCGAATTCTCTACTATTTTAGTGAACACTTAAAATTTTGAGGCTTCACAGAAGCTATCCGTGGTGATAAACACGAGACTTTAGAAGCTTACTTCTAGAGTTATCTTGGAGTTCTTTCTATTCCTAGAAAGAACTCGACAATCATCTTACTCTGTAAGGTTCACTATTACGGGCTTTTGCCGCAAGTTGGATAAGTTCAAGGAGGAACTATAAAACTTCTAAGTCCGGTATTCAAGGAGGCTGTGAGGTTTGTCCTCACTCCAAGGTTGCTGAGGAGATTGATATCGGGGGAGTGGCTTGAAGGTGCGTTATGGCCAGACGGAGGTGTTGCCTGCAGTTAGAGATCAAGTTTAACTCCTTGTACAAGTCTAATGAATTCCAGTCAACAGACTGTAGAGTGGACGTAGGACAGCTGTCCGAACCACTATAATCCTTATGTTTTCCTGTTCTTGTTGTTTATTGGTTATCGCTGAATTGAAACCCAGCATCTCAAGTGCAGGAGTATAAAGTGTAATCAATCTAACAACTTTTTGAGCTTAAAATATATTTTCTAAATCCTTGATGAGTTAGAACCTCAGTAAGATAAGTGCAATAATCTTTATCTTTCTGTTGCATTACAATTACTCTTATCTCGGGGACTAACAATTGATATCAAAGCAGTGGGTCTGTACAGACTAGCTGTTTTTGAGTCGCTTAGGACCATATCCATTTCCTTGCACTCTTTTCGTGTTAAGCTCAGGTACACACAGAGATGATGAACGTTACAGAGCTTCCTCCCTTCAATGTTGAAAAGTATGCAATGTGGAGAAAAAAGGCAACCATTTAGTTAAAAAGCTTACATCCAGAAATGGTATATGTCCTGGTGAGAGGTCTGATCAAGATCATGAAAGAAAATGCCTTCATGGGAGAAAATGTTGAAGGACTAAACATGGTGGTGAAACCGTACGAGGAATTGGTCACTGAGGACGAAAAGAGAGCCCAGCTGGACCCAATAGCGCATGAGCTTATTCTATGTTCTCTACCAGAATCTCTTACTTAGGAAGCCATGCAATATAAAAATGCTAAGGAACTCTGGGAGTTCCTAAGCACTCTCTCTCATGAGACCGATCAATTGCGACGCAACAAATTGCAGGTAGTAGTGGATAAATATGAATCATTTTCTATGCTTGCAGGTGAAAGCGTCAAGTAAACAGTAGCTAGATTCAACGCAATAGTCAATGAACTGAGGAGTTTGGACAGAGTCTACAAAAATGTTGATTTGGATGCGAAGATAATCTCAAACCTGCCAAAAGACGACTAGTTTTTACAAACCACAACATTAAAGCAAAAAGATCTCTAAAAAATGATGATGAAGGAAGTGTTCGCACAATTCCAAGCCCACGAATGGGACATTCTCCAAGCAAACAAAAATAAAGTTGTAAGAGCCGCAACATCGAATGAAAACCACACAGAGGAGGCATCATAATTTGTTAAAAGGAATGCTTCAAAGTGGAAACCAAAGAAGGGATTCCACACTAATCATCCTGCTCAGACAAATCAAGCAAATGAGAGCACATCAACAAGTGGATCTCAACCAAAGGAGACTGAGTGCTCCATCAACCAGTTGGAGGAACAAATGAAGTAACTACAAAAGCTTCTCTTGAAAACTAAAGCTAAGAGGAAGATCCTCTCCCAGCAGAGAGTTGCTTTACAAAAAGGACGCCGAGATCTTGCTTTTAATGTAACTCTCCTGACCATCTCAAGCTTGATTGTCCATGCGCAGACAAGGAGAAGAGGGAGAAATTAAAACAAATATTTCGAAAACGTGTGTCAAAAGCAGTCACAAAAGCTCTGTTGACTAGACCAGAAATCCCCAATCACGATGATGGAAATTCCTCCTTAGAAGAAGATGAGGAAACGGCTGTGATGGTGTTCATGGCCATAATAGGGGATGAGGATAATGTTGAAGAAGACCAAGAGGCGGAGTCAGTCACAAATGAAAAGATAGAAACATCTACAATGTCTAATTCAGCAAACATGCATGACACAGCTGAGTCATGTTGCTCTAACTCAGGAGATGTTCCCATTGATCAACTTTCAAAAGAGTTTTCAAAGTTTTATGCATTAAAAATGTCCTAGAAACTAAAAACTCATCGCTAAAATCTCATCTTTCTATTTTGATCAATGATATTGAAAAATCTAGGTCAACAAGCGAGGAACTTTTAAAACTTAAAGCTAACTTCTCCACTCTTACTAAAAATTTCAAAACTTTAGAAAAGGAGAACGAAGTCTTAAAGACGAAAAACTCCGTGCAAAAATAATGTCAATGCAAATTTTCAAAGAGCAAGAGAGATCTTGATGAGATTCTGGAAGCTCATAGGAATTATAATAAAAACAATCACCATCACGAGTTAGAACAAGAAACTTCCCAGCAATAAGAGAAACAGTATCAAGCATCAAACCAGGAGGAAACGTACCCAACAACTGAATACCAACAGCATCCAAAATTGGAGTAATCATACCACCACAAATATAACGGGATTTCAAATTAGTCACTCGGCTCCAACCATCCATCAACACGCCCCCCAAAGAGAATTTCTTCCCATTCATCAAAATAAATAACATCTAGATCTCAGATAGAATCATATTGCGTGACTCATACCGACCATATACAGACCCTCCAACCACCTTATGTATGTAACGAATAAAAGGATTTTTAATCGCAGATGCTCTACAAGACTTGATATTAAATGACCACTCAAATTTCACCCCAGAAATGGATTCCCGAAATTCAGCAAGGTTAATTTCCTCAGGCACAAACATAAAATCAACATCACATCCAAAAATCTCATCAACCTCATGCCTTCGTAAAACAACTTCCTTACCTTTTACCTTGAACTTCATGGAGAGAGGATTGCTATTTGGACCTTTCATGACTGTCACGGAGGCCAAGAATTCCTTTGTCAATGCCATATACGCCGGCCAATTGCCCGTCAACAACCTCTTCCATCCTATGCCGGTTTGGAGGCTCCACACATCATCCTTCAACCCCAACGCCTCCAATTTATCCTTGCATGGATATTTAGTCCCCACAACTTGTATGTCCACCAAATTTTTGAACCGTTTAAACTCCTCGTCATCAAAGTTCTTTGAGCAACTAAGGGAAGAAGAAGAACTAACACTAGCTCTTTTCTAGCCATGATCAAAATCAAAGGGTAAGAATCACACAAATAAGTGTAATTAGACACAATAGAAAATTTCGGAAGTGAAATTTTGACAGAAATTGAGATGGGGCGAAATGGGCCCTAAATTCCACTTTTAAATTGCGCCAGGATCGACCGATCTGAAGCAGGATCGGTCGATCAGAGGCTCTGCCCGATCCAACATGGGATACCCGATCAAGATCGACTGATCTTGTTTCAGATTGGCCGATCCAGTGCCCTGACCCGTGAAAATTTTGAAATTTATTTGAGCTCGCCCGATCCCACAATAGCAAAGATTGGGTTCGAATGATCCCGCCTAAGCCGGGGCAATCCAAATCGGTCCAGGGTGAGATTTCCCTCTCTTTTTCCAGTTCCCGGCCTTCTTTCTTCGATCATTTAGCACCATTTCGAGTTTGCACTTCCCTAAATCTCAATTCTTCAACCACAACAACATGTAAGTTTGCAATAACATCCACAGATCAAATATCCTTCACCCATTATCATCAAAACAACTAAAATCAACAAAACTAAGCAACCTAAACACTTATTCGAAAATATAAAATATCAAAAGCAACTAACAGATTGGGTTGCCTCCCAACAAGCGCTTCTTTATAGTCAATAGCTTGACTTTTACCTGTTCATCTTCAATCATTGTCACAAGGAGAATAACCAGAGCTCATACCTTGCTCCATATGCCAATGCTTGTCTAGAAAGATCATCTTCCTTCGTGCACTCAGGGGCGGACCATCCTCAACTCGAGCTTTCTTTATCCATCCTTGCTCTTGCTCCAAATAATCTCCCGGATCAATATCTTTTTCCTTGCCTTCATCCCCCATAAACAACCTTTGCTCATCACCTTCATTTACTATCTTCACTCCAACGCCTTTTTCAACCCACATTTTCTTTTCTTCCTTTTCAACACCTTTATTCTTAGAGGAAATGAGAAAACCACTTCTTTTCCTTCGCACTGGAAGGTAAGCTCTCCATTTTTCAAATCAAATGGAGCATCCGCCGTATGCAAGAATGGCCTTCCAAATATCAATTGGATTCCACCCTTATTTTTCATTTCCAAAACTAAGAAATCCCCTAGGAAAGTAAAATCTAGGACCTCCCCATTCACATCTTCCACAATCCCCCTTGGAAAAAATATGACATGATTAGCCATTGGAGAACATATCTAGTGGGTTTTATCACTCCAACATTCAATTCCTTGTACAAATCCCAAGACATCACGTGCACGCTCGCTCTGGAGTCGCACAAAGCCTTGTCAACTTGAGTAGTCCCAATTTTAAAACTTATAACAAAGTTCCCAGGATCATCTTTCTTATTGGCAATCTTTCTCATTCCTCTAGCTCCATTTCCTTCACTATTTTCATCTTCCATCAATTCTTCTCCGTGCACACAACTCCCCAAATTCAACTCATGTTTAATAAGTTCATCAAGCACCATAACTCGTTGAATTTCTTCCTGGAGTGGCATTTCTATATCACGTTTTTTAATATAGTCAAAGTACTTGACTTCTTCTTTGTGAAGCACACTCTCCTCATTCTCCTTTTCACTTCTTTTAAATTCACTTTTTGCCAACTCTTCTCCATCTACAACCTCACATTCTAATTCAATTTCCACCTCATCAACCTTTCGAGTCATCACTACAACTCTTTCATCTTCACCTTCTTCTTCATTCACCACGTTGCAACTCTTCTTTTGGGTTATTTCCGTGTCACTAGGAAATTTCCCAGTGTGATGTGTAAACCACTTAGTTGCTTCGCAATTGATGAATTTTGGAGTTGTATCCTAGCTAGCATCCCGTCATATTTCTAAAACTTCTTCTCAATTTCATCATTTGGATTCCTCCTAGGCTCATGATTGTCATGCCTAGTACCTCCTCCTCCCATATATCCTCATTGGCCACTACTTCCCCCATTCTCCAATTGTATTTGAGGATTCAAGGATTATGAGGATTAGCATATGAGAAATTAGGTTGGAACCGATTAAAAGGGTGATAGTACATATTACCCAATTGATTGTATGGGACACGGTTGTTGTTGTTGTACCCCATCCTTTGGTTGACAAATTTGACATTCTCTGGATACATATCCTCTCTTTTCATCATCCCTTCTTCCACCCGAGGTAGTAAGCAATTCCAATTGCTTTTGCATCAATGAGATTTGATATTTCAACTCATCGCTTTCCTTAAACTCATTCACCGATTTCACGGTCCTATAATCTTTCCTCTCCTCTGGCCACTGGTAGCTATTCTCTGCCATTTTTTCTATGGTTCTCCAAGCCTCGTCTTCCTCTTAATCAAGGAACGAACACCCCGATGAAGCATCCATCGTTACCTTGGTCTCGTAATTGAGACCCCTATAAAACTGGCATATTTGTTGGCTTTGAGATAACCCATGCCTCGGACATCGTCGGAGTAAATCACGAAAACGATCCCACGCCTCATACAAAGGCTCATCGCACCTCTGTCCAAAGACTGTGTATCGGTTCTCCTTTTCAACGTAAGACTTGGAGGAAAGAACTTGAATAAGAACTTCTCCCAAAGGTCTTCCCAAGTGTTGATGCTCGACTTGTCAAGGCCCTGAAACCAATGTCTAGCACCATCTCTTAGCGAAAATGAAAACAGCTTCATCCGGATATGATATTGTGGTACTTGGTTGATCTTTATAGTATCGGTAATCTCAAGAAACCGCAAGGTATGGGCATTAGGATCATCCATATCATGGCCACCATATTGATTTCCTTGAATCATTTATACGAGCTGTGGCTTGATTTCAAATTGCGTAGCATTCACCCCCAAATGGAATCCTCCCGTAGCATGGTCACCTTGAGGCCAGAAGAGATTTTGGAGAGGCCTCCTTGGTTCATTCCTTCCATTCATAATAGCTCTCATCTCCTCAAGTTGCCTCTTAAGTTCATCTATCCTCCCCATATCTTCATGCCAATTTTCCATCTCGAACTCAATCTCAACTCCTTCAAACCTTTGTTGGAACTTTTGCTCTTCAAGCAACCGAGCCTTGGATCTTGTTAACATGCAACACCTACAAGATCCAACAGCTCCTCTACCAACCTAATTTCAAAACAAGTTTAAACAAAGAAATTAACCAATTAAGCAAAAACACAAACACCTAGCCAACAAGCTCACACTTCCCCAAATATCTAGTAGCCTACTTAATAAGTTCCCCGGCAACGGCGCCAAAACTTGATCACACTAAAAACTCAATAGAATTCCTAATGCAATGCAAGAATAAAATATCAATCCGAGTACTTCTTCATTCGCCAACTATAGTATCGGTATACTTATGCAAAGGCTAATAGCTAGGCAACAAACAATCGTTGAGTTTATATCTATTATAGGCAATGTAAGTAAATCAACTATCTTGTCTAAGCTAAAATCAAAATATGAAACATTTTAACATTCATCATTAACGTTCTCACACTTCCACACTTTTTACAATGCAAGCATCATCCACAAGGTATGAAATTCAACAATTATGAACTAAGGACATTGGTAGAAATCCACATTGAATCAAAGAGATTGGTTTGAAAGACGCAAACAATCATTTAATCCATTCAAAGATGATCAACCTACACTATACTACCTATCTCCCTTTGCACCGGCAAGATAAGAGTAGATGAAAATTAGATACACAAATAGTTACATTATAGCACCTAATTCCACTCCAAATAGATCGTAAGTTATGGACCTATAGGCAGTCCCCACTCAGGGATTGGATCAAAACTATATGCATCTACACTTTTCACAACACCTCAACCCGCGTATTGGCTGCAATCTCTGTATCTTACATGCACATAATTGGTTACTGCCTACACTATGTGATTTAAGAAAAACCTCAAGTGAGTGCAATCATAGGAATGGAGCTAAACATACAATTCATGCTCAATCAATCGATTCAATGTTTCAATCCACCAACATCCAAAGGTATTTAGCTAGACATATCTTTAACTTGATTCAATTGAAAAAACAAAATGCACAAATCCATTACAAATATACAAAAAAAGAGAAATTTCCCCCAATTGCTTGAATTTGGTGTTGATTTATGCCTTGATCATCTTCAATCTTCCAATTGGATTAGATGGATTTAATCCTCCTTGGATGAGGTTTAAAATGAGTGAAAAGTAGAATTCTAGAGAATAACCGCTCAATTATTGCCTAAACTCTGAATCTCCTCTTTTGAATTTCGTTTTTCCACCTTTTATACTAAGTTCTCAGACCCAGAGATCGCCCCGTTTGAGATTGGATTGTCCGGGATGGTTAAAAACTGAAGAACCACCAGACCAGCCCATTCAGGATCGCCCCATTTGGAACTAGATCGACCAAAATTTGGCTCTGAACTGGCCAGATCGGTCAAGCATAGCAAGGATCGGTCGAGATGAGCCAAATAGAGGCAAATCTTGACCGATCTGAAACTTTCTCGGTCAAGCATCGGCTCTGTAATCCGTCCTGCTGCTCCCCTGCTCATCCTGGTCGATCTTCCCCACACTTGAAACCCATATTGGTTGATTTTCCACCAAAACTTAGCCAAAAATGGTGAAATGTGCTCCAACATGATCCTACACAACAGAAACAACACCAAACACGAAAACACAAGAAAAACATATGATATGAGTGTAAAATGGACACAAACAAGCATGTATAAACATCGAATAATAGGTTATTTTACACACATATCATCCATCTGCTAGGAAGGCATGTTCAAAACTTAGCAAGGCTGAGCAATCTGCGATGATTGTAAGGAAGCCAACAAACACTCCAAGTAAGGGGAACACTTACTTGAGGCCTAAGTCTAACTCCATTCTCTTTCAAAAGACTGTGAAGGCTAAGCACACTACTACACCCTCCCATGCTAATTTCGTGCATTACTTCAAGGGGAAGGGAAAGGTAGCAAAGAATGATGATAAGAAGACCATCAAAATCACGATAATCTGGATTCCAAGGGGATTGATCCAGAGAACTAATTCAGGAGGACCCGATGTTGTTCGGGTACCTAAAAAATAATTTGTGATTTTTCAGGAACAGGATCCAGAACACAAATCTTCAAGGAATGTGACAAAGTGGGTCCTGGATAGCGGCTGCTCAGCGCACATGATTAGAGAGGAGGATATTTTCACAGATCTCCAAAGAGTGAGAGGACCTCCAGTTATGTTTGGCGATAGTTGGAAAGGAAGGGTGATCAAAAGAGGGTGCAGAGAGCATAACGGAATGTGCATAATCAATGTGGCCCTCTTCAACAACCTAAAGCACAACTTGTTGAGAATAAGCGAACTTAGTGAAAATGGGTACATTGTTTCCTCTGTTGATACAGGATGCAAGATTGCTGACAAGACCACAGGAGAAGTAAAGCTTAAAGGAGTCCGAAAAGGTGGACTATAAGTTGTAGATTATCAAAGCGTACAACAAAATTTATGCTTCATCGCATTCAGCAAAGAGGAAACAAATTGGCTATGTCACAAGAGATTGAATCATGAATTTCAGAACCATCAATTACATGGCCAAGAATGATATCGACGAAGGATCGCCAAAACAAACCTTCAAAAAGGAAGGCGTGTGCAAATCTTGTCAGCTAGGTAAGCAAACCAAGGCAGCCTTCAAGTTAAATCAAGAAAAGGCCACCTCAGAGCGAATCATTGAGCCGCTGCACATGGATCTATTCGGTCCAGTGACTCCAGCCAATGTATGTAAGAAAAACTATTCACTGGTTGTGGTTGATGACTACTCCAGGTACACATGGTTGAAACTGCTGAAAACTAAAGACAAAGTCAAGATGTTCCTACCAGAGCTTATACTGCACGTTCAAAATGATAAGGAGGTCATGGTAAAAAGGATCAGATCTGACAATGGTACAGAATTCTGCAATGGTGCTTTAATAGATTTCTGCACCGATGCTGGGATGGGACATGAAAAGTACACTGCTAGAACACCCCAACAAAATGGTCTAGCAAAGAGAAGGAACAGATTGCTAAAGGAAGCTGTAAGGACCATGCTTGCTGATACAAATCTTGGACAAAGATATTGGGGAGAAGCTGTGATGATAGCATGCTACACACAGAATAGAAGTGCACTGAATGCTCGGTTTCATGAAACCCCCTACGAAACCTACCATGGTCGTAAGCCTTCCCTAGCAAATTTTCATGCTTTCAGTTCACCATGTTATATCCATAACAATAGGAAGTCAAAGTTGAGCACTTTCTCTCCTAATTCTGATGAAGGAGTGTTCCTAGGCTATGGACTCCTTCTCACAAGGGTTATAGAGTGATGAACAAGACAACCCATCTTGTGGAAATAACATGTAATTTTATTTTTGATGAAGCTATCCTAGTGCGCAGGACCGTGAAAGAGCAAGGAGAAGTTATTCATGAGACTAGTGATGTCAATGGACTATCGGGCTCAAATTTTTCCGATATTGAACCAATTGCTCCGACTAGGTCTATGAGTGAAAACACATCTCCATAGGGAACCTCGGTTGGTCTGCAAACAATCGGTTGGTCTGCAAACAATCGGGAGGGCCAGTGGTGCAAATGGCATTATTGAGGCCTCACAGAGTAAATCCCCAAAAGAAAGCACACATGAAGGGGGTACTCTGGAAGGAGGATTCATTCATGAAAATGAAAATTCTACTGAAAATCCTCTAATAAATGGCAAAAGGACTATTGAAGATAACATTGCTGAAAATATACCGGAGCAATCTGCTGAGGAAACAACTGTTGCTAATCCAGCAGATAACAATCCAGCGTAAGACAACTCAGGAAGGGATCTTGATAATTTTGAAAATTTACAACTATTTGACATTCCTGTTGCTGAGGAACCACCCAGCAAACACAATAGTTGATGATCTTACATATCCAGTACGCACCAGACAAAGTGCTCAGCTAGCCTGTTACATATCACAGACAGAGCCAACCAAGGTTGCTGAAGCTTTATAATTCGCCGATTGGATTAATATTATGTATGAAGAGCTATCGAAGTTCACCCGTAATCATGTTTGGGACTTAGTGGAACGCCCAATCCACCAATCAGTAATCGACACAAAGTGGGTGTTCAAGAATAATCGGGATGAGAATTGAATCATTGTGACAAATAAAATATGGCTCGTAGCCAAAGGTTACGCTCAATGTGAAGGAATCGATTTCGATGAGACATTTGCTTCAGTGGCCAAATTGGAAGCAATCAGGTTATTCCTTGCATATGTTGCACCTTATAACTTCACTATTTTTCAGAGGGATGTCAAGAGTGCGTTCCTAAATGGAGAACTCAAGGAGGAAGTCTACGTGGAACAACCTCCTGGATTTGAGCAAGGCGACAAGGTGTACAGGTTGAGAAAGGCACTATATGGATTAAAGAAAACTCCCAGAGCTTGGTACGAGACGTAATCCTAATTCTTGCTGAACAACGGGTTTTGGAAAGGGAAGATCGACCACACTCTCTACCTGATCAAGGAAGCTGAAGACATTTTGCTAGTGAAGATATACCTGGATGATATTATATTTGGTACTAAGAATCTAACCTTATGTGAAAATTTTGAACAGCTTATGCAGAACCATTTTCAGA
The DNA here is from genome assembly GCA_026898455.1 of Plectranthus barbatus. Lineage (NCBI taxonomy): Eukaryota > Viridiplantae > Streptophyta > Magnoliopsida > Lamiales > Lamiaceae > Plectranthus > Plectranthus barbatus. Next base: position 289,182 of record JAPKLW010000428.1, read on the forward strand.
TGAGCATGATGGGAAAGATGTCCTATTTCCTAGGCTTACAAGTTCAGCAATCTATGGAAGGGATCTTTATACATCAGAAGAAATATTTAAAAGATCTCATCAACAAATACTGCTCGGAGAAAACTAAGACTCTTCAGATACCCATGAGCCCAGCTTGTCCAATTTCCTTGGATGAGGAAGGCGAATCCATCAATCTAACAGCATACAGAGGTATAATTGGTTCCTTATTGTATCTAACGGCTAGCAGGCCAGATATTTTGTATGTTGTAGGAGTGTGTGGTAGGTATCAAGCAAATCCGAAAAAGTCACACATGGAGTCAGCAAGAAGAATTGTCAAGTACTTGAAAGGAACATAATCTCTTGGAATTTGGTATCCCAAAGCTAATGATCTAACATTTATCGGATATTCAAATTCTGACTTTAGAGGATGCAGGATTGATCGAAAGAATACGAGTGGAATATGTTAATTCCTTGGACACAAACTGACTAGTTGGTTCAGCAAGAAGCAACACTGGGTAGCAATATCTACAACGGCAACTAAATATGTGGCTGCTGCAAGTCGTTGTACACAGGTGCTATGGATCTCACAACAACCTCAAGATTATGAAGTCAGTATCGGTTGTGTTCTAATTTACTGCGACAACAATAGTGCAATGTGCATCACAGAGAATCCAGTATATCACTCAAAGACAAAGCACATCGACATCAGGCATCATTTCATCCGAGATCACATGGAGAAGAAGGACATTTCTATGGAATATATCCGAACTGATGATCAACTCACTGACATCTTCACCAAACCCCTAGCAGAGAGCAGATTCAAAGAGCTGTGTCTCAAACTTGGACTTCTGGAGTTAACGCGAATTAAAGTGTGTCCGAGCTAACTCTTTCAAGGATAAATTTTTTGTTACTTAGCAATCATTTGGATTTCGGTCGTAGTATGATTGCCAAGTTACTGTTGCTGCCATGGATTGCTAAGGAGACATATTGCTAAATGTGATAATCGTTGATTTTGTACTGAAAATATGATTGCTGGGTCTAAGCTCTCAGTAGAGTCCTTTATGATTGCTGAGTCCCAGCTTTCAGCAGAGTCCCTACCGATTGCTGAGTCCATGCTCTCAGCAAGGCGTTTATATTTGTTATGTCATTTGCTAGCAAGTCTCATTCAGCAGACGCAACCTAACAAATGAATTTCAAATCTCTTGGAAGGTGGGAGTCTCCAATTGAAGGAAGCGGTTACTACAAGCAACATAAAATACGAAAATTAATTCTCCATAGGATGGCGACAAATGAGAGATTTCCACGTCAACCACTTGCACACTATTTATCATCAGGGTCAAATGCGAACGATCGCACCACACCACATTCATTGATCTTTCCAGCTAGACACCACGATCCAACCGTTGGATCAAACTATCACACTTCTCTATAAAAATGGATGATATGGGATTCATTTAAACCTATTACACTCATACCATTTACTCAAACTTCAAATAGGAAAATGAAACGTAGATCTGAATGATCCTGTCTCCGATGAAGACTCATATGATAGGGGCAATTTCATTCCACAAACTACCGTCCCTATTACCGAGAAAGAAATATAAGAGACAAGCAGGGAGGCGGAGACCGAAAATCTATTCAAGGAGATGAAGAAAATTCTGAATCTCACTCGCTTGGATTTAGTTAATAAGCCCCTACAGAAGAAGAGGACCCCTAGAAAGCCCCAACAAAGACGGAAGAAGTAGAGGCTCGATGTTGTTAAAGGAGAAGTCACCACTCAGAAGGGAAGGGGTGATTCTTTTCAAAGGAATACCATTTTGGTTCAAATTCCCACTGATGTTTTAACTCCAAGGAATCCCAAGAGAAAACTTATAACTTTGACCGAGCAAGAATCCAAAAGAAAGCTAAGCAGGACAATAAGATAGGAAAACGGCAAGAGCAAAAGGAGTTTAGCAAGGTTATGCAGGAGAAAACTTTTCAACAAAGAGATGCCAATTTTGAGAAAATCAAGGAATCTGCTGAGGAATTTGACGAGAAGCAGAGGCAGGAGATGGAGAAGGTTGTCGAGAAAGCAACTGCCTCCGTATCTGAGAAAGGCAAGGGTAAGTAGGTTGTTGAGCCTGAGGACGATCAAGCAGTAAATATTGATGTTGTCTCTGACAAGGATCTCAACAAAATATTGTCTTTAGGTTTCTTTAATGAGCCTACTACCGTGCAAGGAGGTGGTAGTGGTGCTGTAATTATTAGACAACAGGTTTCCATGCCAGGGGAAGGGAGCCATGCCAATTTGGTTTATAAGCCCACAACTTTGCTAGGTGGAAGTGGTGGTACTGAAGTTGTTGTTGGGCAGACTGTCGCGCAAGGAGGAGACAGTGTTGCTAAGAATGCTGGAGTTGTTGTTGAGCAGACAGTCGCGCAAGGAGGAGACAGCGCTGCTAAGAATTTT
>JAPKLW010000428.1:301627-336254 GCA_026898455.1 Plectranthus barbatus
ATTCTGGTCCCTGGTCTGGCCCATGATAACTCAAGCCCAATAGAAGCAAAGAATTTCCTATAAATAGGCCTCAGTACCTCAGAACTCAATACACCTACTACTCATAAGATCACAAGTTGCATACAGCAAACCAGAGCATTGGGAGCTGTAGTGATCGAGTGAGTTTGAGATACGAGGAGGAAATTCTGCTTCTCAACCGGGCAAAGGATCTGATAGATAATCTTCACCAGATTTTCAGATCGAGTTGCGATAAAGATCAGAAGATCAGATCAGGAGGATTCTTCTTCTTCTCTCTCCTCATTATTTTCGAAAATATTCATTTATTTTCTTTAGATTAATTTCCTCAATCTGTTAGGAAATTAAATCTTGGTGCGTGGGAAAGATCAAAGGGCATCTCCGCGCACGCGTTCTTCATCGTTCTTCAATCCAGGTATTCCGCATAACCTTCTTATGCATAATAATATAGGAGCATGCTAGGATTGTTCATAGGCATAGCAATTTATTTTTGATATTCCAATTAACGATCCTTGGTAAACGGACTTCGTGATTCAGTTCACGAAACCCTTCAGTTATGAAGGTAGCAGTGCAAGAGGATGTTGGCCTTGAGAAAGTAAAAGCTACTAAGTTTGCTAATGCAAAGAACGCTGAATCATCTCAACTCAAATCAGATGAGGAGTAAGATCAATATTTTCCCTAATTGTGTTTATTCTATAATTTTTTCTATTGTGATGTATGAAGATCTGCAGGCTTCCATAGCAAGCAAGGGAAAGTTTTAGGGGATTATATCTGCTCCACAACCACGAACAGCCACCTCGGAACAACTGGCGAAAGAATTGAAGAAGAAAGTAAGGTTGTGGATTCCCCCAAACTGCTTAAGGAGACAATTGACTCCATGTGGAAGATATGTGTTGCTCCTTCCACCCCGGAAGTGTCTGGTTTATCCTTGGATGCTATTCCAGGTGATCTTGATGGGGAGGACGTCAACATGTCTGCAATGTCTGATACAGCTGAGGAATCTCCGCCTGTTGTTGATGGCAAGAGAAAAGGGAAACAACCTGTGATTGAGACTGTCTACCGTGTGCCCGCAACTGAATTACCACATCACCAATTCCGAGCACTGAGAATCACTCAATGGTGTCGAGCAGTGACGGTTGTTGATAAGGAGAATGCTAACCTAATCTAATGGGCTAACAAAATTTCTCTATTTATTTAAACCCAACTATCGGAGGATTTCCTGACCACCTTCGCTGCAGAGTTTGAAGGTGAATCTACTGAACTTCTTTTTTTCAAAAAGGAATTCCATCAATGGAGGAGGTTTGACTTTGCAAACCACGAGATGTGTTTGAAGATCGTACCATTTTAATGGCTCACTTTAGGTTAAACTATTGGACGAGAGAGGAAGAATGGGCTGATGATTAGATGGATAGACATCCAAGAGACAATATTCAGAGAAGCAGGTGTTAGAGCGGATTCGAAAGATCAAGGAGCACCATGATGCTATGGGAGACAGGTCACAGCCCCCATCTGCCTATGCCCCAGTTGCTGAATCTTCCACCTCTGGTATCATGCCGAGGTCTCCTGCAACAAGGAAGCAGGTTGTTGCTGCTACTGAATGGTTTCTCGTTTGACCAAGGAAGATAAAGAAACTAAGAAGTCTAAAGAAGAAAGAAAAATGAAGGAGTTTCGTGCTCAAATTTTGGATAGCATAGCCTGTCTTCCAATACGCATAATTGTTTATGAATCTGAGCCGGAATATCCCAAACCAAACATTAAAGATATCGACATTGACATGGAGGAGGTTGTTGCAGAGATTGAGACAACTACTAATGAGCCCTAGTCCATGGAGATTGTTGATAAGAATGCACCTCCTTCTACTAGCCAAGCTGTTACTAGTGAGGCACCCCCGGTCTTAAATGTTGAGCCCCTGAGCTCAAGTCCTTTTCAGAGGGATGTTCAAGCCTACATTGATACAGCCTTGAATGCCAGAATGGAAAAGGCCAGGGAAGACCTGCGCCTATCAATGAAGGAAGAGTTTGCATCTTTCTCTCCCAATCTTTTTTATGCGATCAAAGAGGGGGAAGAGAGACAGAAGGCTAAAAAAAGCTGAAAGGCGAAAGGAAGAGGAAGAGAGGTGTCTCCGCTAGGAAGCTCACAGAAAGCTTGATGAGGATTTGAGGACACAACAAGTGGAAGAAGATAGAGAAGAAAGAAGAAGAAAAGAAGAGAGGTAACAAATCTATAGAGAGAAGAGAGATGCCCTGGTAGACAAATTCATGAAGTTGAAGTATACCGCAACATCAATTAACGCTCTCAACAAAACCATCAGGTCTCCAAGTTCCAAGAATGCGAATTCGGATTCTTCTAAAATTCAGAAGTAATTTCTTTCTATCTTTGTAATTTTTTTATGTTTCCTTGTACTTCATTGCAGAAATTATTTAATGGTAACTTACCCAGATTGACGACAAAATCTCATTGTCCAATTCTAATCTAATTTGTTTTGCTGAATTTACACTCTTTGTGTAATCAGCAAATTGCATGTGGACTGCTGAGGGTGTGTTATTGTTTGTATTAGTATTGTTCTGTTTTCTTCTTGTGTGAATGTTGCTATGTGCTTAATTGCTGTTGAAATTCCAGCATTATACTAAGCCATTCACTTGTGCCTTAAAATTTTTATCGAGCAATATCCCTCCTATTTTGAGGGGGAGGTTTTTCAAACAATGTTGAGTCAAAGGGAGTCGACATACTGAGTTAGATTACTAGATTTATCTCTTCTTGTAAACTCAGGAGTCTTCTTTCATGTGATCAGCAAGATAGTTTTTGGTAAGACTTTGATCGCACGAAAAAGGGGGGAATTGTTACGAATATTGTACCCCTTTGATAGTATATTATTTGTATTTGTTTTGGTGCATCGGAGCTAGGTTTACTTAGTCTCCAGTAACTCAGCATTGTGCAAAAATTGTAAAAGTCTTGTATAGGATTCTTTTGGTTGAGTTGTAATAGAGTTAGGAATTGATTGCTAATGGTTGCTGAACAAGCTAGCAGTGCGCTTGAAGAATTGAAGATTTAGCAATGCTCTGGAGAGATTTGGAGATTGCTGAAGAGGCTAGCAAAGCAATGAAGATATGGAAAGTTAGCAAGAACTGAGAAATACATGAAGATAGCTGAGGGCACTTAGCAAGTCTTAAGATTGCTAGAAGAATATAGCAGATAAATAATGAAGACTCTGAAGTATAGCAGAATGTTAATATGCTAGATCTTAGCAAGGATACTAAGATCTCAGCAAACGCTCAGCCGACTCAGCAGAGAGTTCCCACAGCAGCAACTCCAAACTCTAGCAAACGTCTGCAGCGGGCAAATCAAAATGAATAGACCATCACTCTTAGGATTTTATGGAATCTCCTGGATATGAGGGATTACATATCAAAAGTTAGATGGATTCCTAGTATCACTTGGAGATCCATTATGACACAAGGCCTGCATGTTAGATAAAAAATATGAATCAGTGCAAGGAGGCCTAAAATGAATCAGTGCAAAGAAGATAGTTCTTTCTATTCCTTGAAAGAACTCAACGGTCATCGTACTTTGTAAGTTTGACTATTACGGGCTTTTGCCACAAGTTGGATAAGTTCAAGGAGGAACTCTAAAACTCCTAAGTCCGGCATGCAAGGAGGTTATGAGGTGCGTCCTCACTCCAAGGTTGTTGAGGAGATTGACATCGGAGGAGCGACTTGAAGGTGTGCTGTGGCCAGATGGAGGTGTTGCCATCAGTTAGAGATTAAGTTCTACTCCTTGTATCAAGTTTAGTGCATTCCAGTCAACAGACTGTAGAGTGGACGTAGGACAGTTGTCAGAACTACTATAATCCTTGTGTTTTCCTGTTCTTGTTGTTTATTTCTTATCGCTGAATTGAAACCCAACACCTTAAGTGTTAGAGTATAAAATTTAATCAATCTAACAACTTTTTGAGCTTAAAACATATTTTCTAAATCCTTGTTGAGTCAGAACCTCAACAAGATACGTGCAAGAACCTTTAATTTTCTCTGCATTACAATTACTCTAATCTCGGGGACCAACAATTCTCGCTCAAAATTTCATCACATTCATATTAGTTGGAATAAATATAGACTCCTCAGAACATCCATAGATTTTATCAAGTTCTTGCCTAGTCACAATATACGAATGACCCTTAATTTTAAAAGCAACAGAAAGAGGTACACTACCCGAACCTTTCATCATAGTGACAGAGGCCATGAACTCCTTGGTCTGCTCCATGTATGCTGGCCATTGCTTCGTCAAGTTTCTCTTCCATCCTTAACCAGTAAGCAACTCCTATACATCCGCCTTGAGATTGAAGCTCTCCAACGTCTCCTCACATGGATATTTCGTGCCCACAATGCTCATTTCCACCACCACCTTGTTTTGAACATTATTCATCATCAAAATTCAATGGGCAACGCACTCCAAAGGTTTGTTGACTCTCATGTGCTTTCTTGCTGACCATGATCAAAGTTTCAAGTGAAATTTTGCACGAAATGGATGGGTAACTAAGAATTGAACTTTGGGAAGAGAGAACTTCGACATAATTGAGTTTGGGACGAAATGAGCCCTAATTCCATTTTAAAACCATGCCAGATTTTGACTGAAATAGGCTGGTTTCGATTGAAATCAGCCTCTGTCGCACAATTTTGATTTCCTGGTCCACTCGATTGAAATAGACTTAATGCACGCGCTATTTTGGTCAAAATAGCTAGATCTCTGGCAAAATTTTGACATCCTGGGCGAAATTTACCTCTGAAATCATCCTTATTGCTTCATTTCAACAGAAATCCCACCATCTCGGGTGAAATGAACTTCCAAACTTTAACTTTTACTCACCAAACTTCAATTTTCCTACAAAATTCATCACACACATCACTTATCCCCCACTCAACATCACATCCACAATTACGAACACTTTTATGCTTATTGTACAAACTAGATTCCCTAGAGCCTACAAACTAAAAATATATCTAAACACAAATGAACAAAGTAAAGATAAATTGGGTTGCCTCCCAACAAGTGCTTTAGTTATCATCGTTAGCTCGACGCACATACTTCAATTTCTTCAATCGTTATCAAAAGGAGCAGATCCCAAAGACATACCTTGCTCTTGTGACCATGACTCACTCGGAAATGATTTGTCTTTTATTGAATACCATACTTGGCCATCATCAAATCTTGTGTGCTTCACTTTAGCACCTCTTTGCTTGTAAAAACCATCCGATTCTTCATCCAGTCCATCTCCTTCCTCCAACGGTTCTTCTTTTGGGTCCACAAGATTGCTCAACCTTTTAATTCCCACCCCTTTCTCAATAAGTTCCTTCTTCTCATTCACCTTCCTTAAGACTACCTCTTTCTCATCACTATCAACCACTTTAGAAAGGAATGAAAATACCACTTCCTTACCCTCACAATGCATGGTAAGTTCACCATTTTCAAGTCCATGCATGCATCCGCTATGAATAAGAAAGATCGCCCCAAGATCAAATGGATACCACCCTAATTTTCCATATCGACAACTAAGAAATCTTCGAGAAATGTGAACTCCAAAACCTCAATGTTCACATCTTCAATCTCTCGTCTAGGTTAACACAAAGAATGATTGGCCAAATGAAAGACATGAGTGGTAGGCTTTAAAACTCCTGGACCTAATTTCTTGAAAAGAGTCCAAAGCACCACATTAACACTTGCTCCAAAATTGCATAAAGCCTTTTCTATATCCACTCCTCGAATCTTACAAGAAAATATAAAGCTTCTCAGATCCTTCTTCTTACTTGCCACCTTCATTTTACTCTTCACTCCATTATCCTCAAATGAGACATCTTCCTCCATCATTTCATCCACCTTGATGTATGATTTGAATCGTTCATCTTCTTCAAAAAGTTGATCCAACACTAGTACTCGTTGAATCTCCTGCAGTAGAGGCATCTCTATATCTCCGTTCCTCACATAATCAAAGAACTTGATCTCTTCCTTCTTATCCTTCTCAGGAATGAGCTCTTGTCGGCTTCCTTCCTTCACTTCTTCTTTATTATCATCATCATTTGCTCTTGCCTCAAGAATTTCAATTCTTTCCTCCTTTAGGGTCATCACAAGTGTGTTTTCCTCATCTCTTTTAATATATTGCAACTTTTCTTCTGAGTTATCTCCGTATCACTTGGAAATTTACCGGTTTGATGTTTGCCACTCAATTGCTTCGCAATGGATGACATTTTAATTTGGATCTCTGCCAACATACCATCATACTTCTCAGACCATTTATTAAACTCTTCATTCGGGTTTCTTCTTGACTCATTACCCCCTCGATGACTACCATTACCTCCACCCATAAATCCTCTATGTGAGCTCCCCCCAACATTCTCTATGTACATCGGCGGGATTAGAGCATTGTTGGGATTGGCATATGAAAAGTTTGGGTGGAAATGGTTATTTGGGTGGTAATACATGTTCCCCAATGGGTTGTATGATCCTCGGTTGTTATTACCAAATCTTTGATTAACAAAATTCACATTCTTCGGATACACCTCCTCTTTCTTCACCACCATCATCTCTTCCTTTCTCCCACTAGAAGTGGTGAGCATATCCAATTGCTTTTTCATTAAAGCAATTTGTCCTCTCAATTCGTCTTTCTCACTTAACTCTCTCACAGTTTTAATCGGTTTATAATCTTTCCTTTTCTTCGATCGTTGATAGCTATTCTCCGCCATCTTCTCTATGGTTCCCCAAGATTCCTCCTCCTCTTGGTCCAAGAATGAACCACCCGACGAGGCATCCATAATTACTTTGGTGTCATAGTTAAGACCACCATAGAATTGATAAATTTGTTGGCTTTTGGAAAATCCATGGTGTGGGTACCTCCTCAACAAATCACAAACCTTTCCCAAGCCTCATACAATGACTCATCATATCATTGGCCAAATGAGGCAATATCAACTCTTCTCTTCAATGTAAGGCTCGGTAGAAAGAACTTAAACAAGAATTTTTCACGCAACTTCTCCCAAGAAGTTATACCTTCCTTATCCAACCCCTCAAACCGATTCCCCGCTCTATCTCTCAATGAAAATGAGAACAATCTCATTCTAATGTGATCTTGTGACACTTGATTGATCTTTACAGTATTGGTTATTGATAAGCTCGTATTTGTACTCACTTATCCGTGTTTTTCTCCTATGTTTTAGTGCAATTAGGTTTGTTTATTAGTTGTTTTCATGCATGAGTATATTATAGAGGATGTTATGCTTGCAATGCTAAGTTTTGTAGGTTTTTTAGGCCAAAAAGAGGTCAAATGGTGAAAAGAGCCGAGATTGCAGAGTTGCTGCTTTGATTGACACACGGTAAGTCGACTGGATTAGAAGACGCACCAAAATCCTGAAGCATGACCTCTGTGTCAACTGACAGGGAGTATGTTGATCGAAACAGAGGTCGGATGTCGATCGGAAGTAATGCAAGAAGAGAGCTCAACATGTTTGCATGCATGTCGATTGACACACACTATGTCGATCTACACGGAGGCTGAAGAAGGAAAAATTGCTTAGTTTGGTTATTTTTTATATTTTAGACTAATACCTAGTTTATATGTTATCATTCCTCTATAAATACCAACTCATTAGGGCACGAAAATTATTCCTTTCATTACTTAGGATATTTTATCATTGGAGTTTTTCCAAGACTTTCAAGGTTCTTATTATCCTTATAAGGTAATTTATGTCTTTAAATAAAATGGTTTCTTTGTTTCTAAACATGATTTGTGGCTAGAAACCCTAACAGATTCTAGGGCTTTTGATAATCTTTTCTCATGCATGTTTAATTGATTCAACTCATAAAGTATGGTTTAATTTCCTAAACTGAATTAATCGAATCTAGATTTAAAGAAGGATCGAGAGATGAATTTGAGTCTAGGTTTGTAGTTATCAATTGAAGGACCGAGAGGTGAATATTGGTAATAGGAAGAGGAAATTGATTGCAATTGTTTTCTGTATCAAAAGGAAGATTCATTTTGTAGGATTTGATTAGATAATTATTGGGATTGGCTAATATTGTGTTCTTGAGACCGAGTGGAGATAGTCACATATTAGTAATCTAGGGTTTACGTCCTAACCTAGGAATTTTATCCATTTGAATCTGACTTATTCCCTATTGCTGAGTTGACAAAATTTGCATGATTGATGAATTGATTATCTGCCCCGGAATCTGTATCTTTAAATTCTGTTTTCAAAACTCTTTACTTTTCTACATTGTCATCTTTAAATTCCGAAACCAAAACCCTATTTTGATTTGCTCAAACAACTGTGGTTTGAAAACTATGGCTAGTACATAAGATATTCTTGTTATACAGTCTCTGTGGGTTCGACAACCTTAGGATTTTATAAATTTATTTGCATCACAATATTATAATTTATCTATAATTTTTACAGTGATCAATTATCTCCAAGAAACGAGAGATATGAGTGTTAGGATCCTATGTGGGATGTCCTCCATATTGTTTATTTTTTATCATCTGTACCAGTTGAGGTTTAATCTTGAAATACGTGGCATTAACACCCATTGGAATCCCCTTACGTCTTGATCTCCTTGTGGTCGGAACAAGTTTTGTAAAGGTCTTCGGGGCTCATGCCTCTCATTCATAGCTGCTCTCTTTTCCTCCAATTTCCTTTGTAAGTCATCAAACCTCTCCGTTTCAACTCCTCTATGATTTTCCATTTCAAATTCCACTAATTCAATTCATTTCCTTCTCATTTGTTCCTCCAACAGTCTAGCTTTGGATTTTTTTTAACATACACCACCTACACAAATCATAAACACCAAATCAAACTAAGTAACAAAAGCTTGAACTACAAAAGTCATAAATTCACCAATAGCAAAGCAACCTACTAAAAGAGATTCCCCGTTAAAAACTTGATGTGCGGAAATTTAATCAAAATGTAAACAAATACCAATCAAGAATAAAAATATCAAATCCGTGTCTCGCTTCGCCCGCTATTACTACCAGTTATGATTGTGATCCTATATATTCAATAACGATTCTAGTCGTTGACTTGGTGTCTCTATTCTACGCAAAATTTAGAGTTCTATTCAACTACCAATTAACTAAGAAAGCAAATGACTCTAACAATAATTTCCAGCAATAGTTCACTTGCCCAAACCAACACAATCTCACCAACAATTAGCAAGAAAATCTCACAAATTATTGGATTCAACAATAAAGGAAACAGGATATTCGAATGAAGATAACAATGGACAAGCAATGAACAATTGAATGATGCAAACAAATTTTAATTCCAGTTGAGCAGATCAATCAACACAACACTAACTAACCCCTTTAGCACCAAAGAGTCAATCGTAGATGACATAGAATTGTCAAACAATTATGTTATCTAATCCTAAACCACTCCAAAAGCACGTGGATTCGTGATCCATGTGTATTCACTTCACAATCGATTAGATCTATACACACATACAACACAATTTATCACGATGCCTAAATCTGTGTATCGGCTACAAGCCATACGTTATTCTATCAAACATTTGGCGTAGACCTACAATAATTGAATTAAAGAAAAATCAAGTTGGTTCTAAACTTCAAATGGAAAGTAAACAAGCATTCAACTTATCCACAATGTCCAGTACATTGTTCAATCAACATCCTCAAAAAGAATTAGCTACTCATACCTTGAATGTGGCACAATTGAAATACAAATTGAGAAATTGTCATTACTAGATAAGAAGAGAGATAGATTTCCCCAATTGTGGACTTCTAAGCCACAATCTTCACCTTAATATTCAAATCCACCTAAATTAGGTGGATCTAGCTTTGATTCCCGTCCAAATTCGTGTTTTGAAAGGTTTGGAAAAGTTTAAAACTAAATAACCGCCAAAAATTTACCAAAAGTCCCGAGTTATCTCTGTTTTCACTCTTTTATAGTTAGTTTTTGCTCCAAGATTTTGCCCCAGATGATTGGATTTCAACCGAAATGGTCCTCTGTTCAGAAAAACACACAAAACCCGATCTATTTTGATCGAGATGACTACAGCTCCGTCAAAATTTGCCTCTATCAGTAGATTTTGACAAAAAACAAATGGATCTCAGTCGAAATTTGGCTCTTTTTTCCGCTTTCAGCTCCTCATGCTCCATTTTGGTCAAAATCAACTTCACACATGCAATATTTGGGTTGAAATCCATCCAAAAAATGGCTCAAACTTGTGGTTTTAAAATTAATCTCCTTCCTACATACATCAAACACTAAAACACTCGTAAACAATATCAAATCTACCTAAAATATGATATGTGGGTGAAATATACTTGAAATGATCACAATTAAGCACACACAAAGTATACATTTCACACACATATCAAAACTCTTAGCAATATGATTGTAAAATATTTTTCATGATTCAAATTGTATAATACGAAGGTTAGAAGCGTTAAGTAAAATTGTAAATTGAGTGCTTTATGAGTTAAAGCATGAAGGAAACATGAGTTAACATTGATAAGCTCGTTTTTCTACTCACTTATCGCTTTGTTTTTCTTTTCCTTTATGCATTTTAGTATGTTTTCCTGAATAAACTGAGCATGAGTATATATTAGAGGGTGTTATGCTTTCCATGGTAAGATTTTGCAGGTTTTAGGCCAAATCCAATGGAGAACCCGTACCGAAAGCAGCAGATGTTCAACGAAACAGTCACAAATTCTTCCACCGATGGAATCCGAGCTAATGGATCATGGCATTTGAAAGATCTTTGAGTTAGCTTTCCAACGCAACTGGAATCGGGTCAATCGGAGTTCGGATGCAAAAGTTATGGCCAAAACCGTGAGACTGCGCAGGAGGGTCGGAAGTGGCGAAAACGGTCTCTCTTTCGACCGAAATGAAAGCCATCTCGACCGAGACAAAAGCATCCATCTCGGCTGTGGCAGGGTCTATCTCGACCGAGACAGACTGATTGGCGAGATTTTGCGGGATTTTCACATATTTTGAGCGAGAATTGCTTGGGGAACAAGATATACATCAAATTGGAAGCAATAAATCATACCTTTTGAAGATATCCATCCAAGGCCTCAACCCTACTACTATATAAACTCTTCAATAGCTCAGAATTATTAGCCTTCACTTCTTTATTATTTTCCCATATTGTTTTACTTTAGTTTTCTGTTTTCTTTAAGTTTTGTTAGAATTCCTCTTTACTTTTATTTATTAAACCTTTACTTTTTAATGCAATCTTTAATTTCCCCTGCAATGTTTTTCTTCAATATGTTAGGCTAGAACCCTAAACAGGTTCTAGGGTTTCTCCATCTGTGATGCTTGTTTAGATTCAATAATTCAAACCCTTTAATTGGTTTGAATCCTATGTTTTATTTTAAATCTATTCCCATCGAAGGATCGAGAGATGAAGATTGAGGTAGGTTTCAGTTAGTAATCGAAGGACCGAGAGGTGAAGGTTAGTAATAGGAAGTTAGGATTTAATACTTTTGATTATTTGTCCGACCAAGAAGATTTCAATTGTAGGAAAATCTAGATCTTTATGAAATTGATTAATTGGTGTATTTTGAGACCGAGAGGAGATAAATCACTAATTAGTAATTTAGGTTTTAATTGCCTGACCAAGGAATTAATTCCACAATAAAAGGTTTTCCACCAAAATTGTGTTTTATTGGGTTTGAATATTTGTTTCTTGCATGTTGATCAGATTGGTAGATTTCCCTAGAATCTGTGCTTTTAATATTTGAAATTCTCTCTTTAATTATTTGTTTTGAAAAACCAAAACCCCAAAAATTGATTTGCCCAAACAAAAGATCTGAAAACCATATCCAGTACATGATTTTCCCTCGTTGCACTATCCTTGTGGGATCGACCAACCTTTGGGTTGTTTATAAATTTATTTGCCCTTTGCTATAATTTGTATGCAGATTTAGCATCGATCAAACATCTAGATGTATATGATGATAATTAGATAGAGTGTTCCAACCATGATACTTGACGAATTATATTTGGAACATAAGAAGAAACTATTTGGGAAGATTTATGAATAAGAGCAAAACCAATGTAAATAAAATGAGTTGATTAAGAGATTGGGAACTTAGTTAATTTGAGATAAGAAAGAAACATGAATTAAAATAATTTTTTTATACATTAGTGAAGAGATTAAATAAAGATAAAACATTAGTTATGGATAGATATGTACACTTGATGTAATAAGAGTTTAGGATTTAATAACCAAAGAATAAGAAAAATATGAATCCAGAATAGAACACATTAATACTTAGATAAATGCTTGAGCTAAGATAAATTGTTAATTGCATTAAAATATAAATATCAGTTGCATAAAAGATTCTAAGTGGGAGAGTCTTTAGTTAAGTTTAATTAAAACAAGTTTGTTATGAATTATGTTTTGGATTTAATCTCGGTGTTTATATTTGATAGATGAACATATTATATGTGTATATTTATATTGTTTGTTTGGAGGAAATAATATGGGGCAAGTAAGGGCTTTTGCAAACCCAAATCAACATCCAAATCCATAACATACGAGAGGTGGGATTTTCTTATTAAAAATCAAATTAGGTTTGAGCATCTAACTTTATATCTTATAAATATATAAAAGTATTTTGTTTTAAAATTGAATGATGTGCCAAAATATTTTGTGTTTCCTATCTGTTTCTTGCAAGCCAGACGATGTTGGTAGGAGAGTTAATAATGTCAATGGAAAATGAACCTGGTTTGAGTCCCGAGTTATTTTTTATTGATTGTGAGCCATTATGTCGGTCCCCTAAGCCACAGTATCAAGTGTTTAGTTCATTGATACCTTATTTACCAACGATCGGGTCTTGACGCTTCATGTTTTGAGGCTAGTGCACCATTGTTGAAAGTTGGTTAAGTGGTTCAGCCATTCCTATTTTGTCAATGTGATTTGGAAATAGGTCTGCTTTCTAGTCACCCAACTTAAACATAGTGACTACAGGTGAGTTAAATTTCATGACATATGATTGGAAATTGTTTTGTAAGCACTATTGCTTTTAACTAAAACTCTGTGAGTTACTTGTGTGTGGCACATCATTCATAATTATAATTTATGTTTTGGGGGCATGTGTTCACTGAGTATGCAGTGTACTTAGCCCTTTTATGTTATTTCTAAAATATGAAGGTTAAGTTACGGAGAAGGAAGAGGAATGTAAATAAATAAAAGTTTATAGACCATGACCTAAAATATGCATCTCCCTATGTATATCTCCATTACGTAATACTGTCATGCGCGAAACTCTATTTTCAAACTCTTCCCATTCTTGAAGTAATTTAAATCTTGAACATGTGAAAATTAAATATGCATCTTTTTATTACGTTTTTTATGTTTTTGCTTTATGAAAATATCTTAAATGTTTAAACTTTTGTTTAATTTTTAGCTTTGTTTTAGAATGTTAGACTGAATTTTGATTTTAAAATGCGTTTTGCACTCATAATTGCGGAAGTAAAATGAGGGCGTTACGAAGTGGTATCAGAGCTGGTTTTGTTCACTCTAATTACCAAAGTTTATTTTTGTTCAGAAATTGAAACTTTACAAATTATTTAAAAAGGTTTAAGACCCCGCATTCAGTTCTTCTCTACTCAGCTTAACCATAAAAGGTTTGAAAGGTACAAAATTTAGTAAGTGTCTTAATTGCTTAATGTTTTTATTATTGAAAAGACTGGAATTGTGAAACTTCGTGAATTGTTAATATGTTGGGGGTGATAGGAGGTAGAGGACTGGTGATGTTCTCGTATACTTGATTGATTTATAGAATTATAATTTTGGTTAGAGAAGGACTAGTGATGTTCATATATGCTTGTTGATTTCAACTATAAGTTGATAAAATGGGTTGAAATGATGTTGTATGAGCTTATTTGTGAAAATATGTGAATCTAGTCAATGGAGGCTAGTAAGTGATGAATTTGAATATGTTGATTGATTTGTTGGAGACATGTTTTACTTGTGATTATTACTTGAATAACATGAGTGGAACTACTTTGTGGTCACCTAGATCAGTGATTAGATTCAGGATGGGATGTTTGCAAATCAACCAGTAAACCGGGTATTGCATAGTAAGTCAAGTATGTAGTGAACCGGGCAACAAAATTGTTGGGCTACTAATCACAGTATCTCAAAGATAGAAGTTTCACCGAGATAAGGGGGATTAGTGGGGTGACATATACAGCCGTAATGACCTGCAGAGTCACATATTTAGGTCACTGATTTGTTGGATTTTGTATACTAAGAGCATTTATTATAGCCTGTAAATATTTGAATTATCTCATATCTATTAACAAACATACTTGCAAGAACAACAAAATCTTCTTATCTTGTCGATAGGGAGATCATACGACGTCCAGGAGATCGCAGAAGACCGTATGAATCATTTGACCTAAGAGATATAAAACATCAATATCATAGCCAAGATAGCATTGAAGATTAGTCTGCATGTATAGGTTGCAACATAGTCGTATATGCTAGTGAGTGTTGTTTCGTATTGATAGGAACACAGTGAGATGTGTTCTTCTAACTGACTTAAAAAGAAACAAGATCTTGTTACTTGTTTGAGTCTGATTTGTGGTGAAGCATCCGAGAATATAATGCAGTTGCTTCTTACTTTTTCTTCGTAGATGACTTTGTCTAAGTCTTTCCCTAATTATTAATTTCATATGTCTAAGGATTCCTGACATGATATGAAATTAAAGGATTGGGCTGAACTCGTTGAGGTAGGCCAGGTAATCTGGTTCAGGGTCAAATCATAAATGTCTACGAATGTAGCTTGCGGTGGGATTCCTTGGGCTATTAAACAATGTATTGGTTTATCAAAAGTATATAATGCATTTTGTTTTGAATGTTCTGCATGTAAGTTCTTATTTGATCCTTTATTTGTTTCAGATATATCTATGTCAACTGTGGATCATATCTTGCTCTTAACCTGTTAACTGATCCTAATTTTCCGGAATGGAGTTTTTGCATTAAACATATGCTCTATCAAAGAAACGAAGTGTATGTTCTTTTTATGGATCCACTTATTTCAGGCTATGATGAGGTTCCTGACCTTGAACTTGAGTTCTATGAGCTTATCTTGGCAAGCTTGTCTAGAGACTTAAGGCACAAGTATGAGAACTTCAATAGCGCTAGAGAAATCTCGAAGGATCTCTTGACAACTTATGGGGAGGTGGAATGTACTGTCAGCTATAGTCTTGTTCGTGATCTTGTTTACAAGAAAATGACTGATGGGAGTTCGGTGACATTGCACATAATTTTCATGATTGACACCGTGAGATGGTTTACGGGGGGAGATGGATGTATTGATGTAAAGGGCAATATTGTTATCATCCTAAATCTTCTTCCTAAATCATTTTTTGAATTTAAAAGGATTGCTGCTAAAAAGGGAGTGTATGCTCTTCATGAGTTGCTCGAGGACTTTGTAGTGGAGCAGTTTGCCATATTTTCACGGATACCTGCTCTGACAGCTTCTATTGCTTATTCAATTACCATTAAAGTGGGAGTTGATGTCACTGAAAGCAAGTTCAGGAATGCAGCAGTGAAAGCAAGTCAATAAGGAAGAAGAAAATAAATGTCATTACAAAGAAGAAAAGGTGCGTTGGATGCAGAAAGGTGATTTGTCCGGGCGATAAAGGAAAAGGTACGACATTTGCAATTGTAACAAAAACATGGATAGCATTTGTTTCTACCCATTCGTGGGTAGTGGATACTGATCATGTTTGTAACACTAAGCAAGGATTCATACCAAGGAGGGTGCTGAAGGATGCCGAGGCTATTATCTCGATGGGGACCATTCGTGGGTAGTGGATACTGATCATGTTTATAACACTAAGCAAGGATTCATACCAAGGCTATTATCTCGATGGGGAATACGGCGTGTGTCAATGCAGCAGCCATTGGAGATTTTAACTTGTATTTTGATGATTTTGTTATGACTTTGAGAGATGTTTTATGTGCCAGATGTTCAGCGGAACCTTATTTCAGTTTCCAAACTTTATCGAGTTAGATATTCAGTTATTTTTTATAGTGGTGTTTCTATCATTTGTAATAATGATGCTATCTGTAGTGAAAGGTTGATTAACTCTATGTCATTAATTATTGTCATAAATTTTTCGTGAATGTTGCATGCAATTCATATGATATCAAGAATTCTAGAAAGAGAAAGTTTTCTTCTTCTGATGAGGATCTTATATATCTTTGACACTTGGGACTTGGACACATCAGCTTGAAGTGGATTTAACGACTTGTGGATGATGGTACTTTGGACTCAGTCCGCTCATCAAGTCAGTGAAGCTTGTATCGAGGGAAAGATATCATCTAGGCCTTATAAGGCTAGTCAAGCTTGAGCAGAGGATGTGTTAAAATTGATCCATTCCAACTTGTGTGGACCAACGTCCACGCAGGCTCGTGGAGGTTATGAGTACTTTGTCACCTTCATTGACGATTACTCAAGATATGGATATGTTTACCTATTTTGCTACAAGTCTGAATGCTTTGAGAAATTAAAAGAGTTTAAGGCTGAGGTAGAAAAGAATGTCGGGAAAACTATCAAGTCATTACGATCAAATCGTGGTGGCAAATACCTTGGAAATGAGTTCCTTCAATAATTGGCTCATAATGAGATTACATCCCAATGGACCGCACTGGGTACTCCTCAACATAACGGTGTGGTTGAAAGAAGAAATAGGACTCTTTTAAAAATGGTAAGATCAATGATTAGTTATGCAAGCCCACCTATCTCGTTTTGGGGATACACATTGGTAGTGGCGTATAATTTGAACCTGGTACCTTCTAACTCAGTTCCTAAGACACCCAATAAACTCGTTCTTGGACGCAAACCTAGTTTGAGCAAGTTCAGAGATTGGGGTTGTCCAGCACACATGCTAAGCAAAGAACCTAATAAGTTAGAAAGTAGGTTAAAAGTGATGTTGTTTATAGGGTATCCTTGACAAACGAAAGGTGGTTCTTTTACTATCTTGAGACTCAAAGAATCATTTTTAGCACCAACGCTAGATTCTTGGAGGACGAGTATGTAAGAAACTACAAGTCAAGGATTAATGTGATTCTTTGAGAAATTGAAGGTAATAATGCACTTCATGAGGAAAATCCACATGCGAGCGTGGATGTACCTGCTGAAGGTATGGTACCACCGGTATGTTAGCCAATGAAAGGTGTGAAACCACAAGGTACTGCACCAACTGCTGACACGATGTCCAAGCCTCATCACAGTGGGAGTGTCATCTTCCAACCTGATAGGTATATGTTCATGGGAGAGTCTTCGGACTTGGACCTAGAAGACGGACATGATGACTCTGATCCACTTACCTACACCGAGGCAATAAATGACAAGGATGTGAAAATATGGCACATGTCATGGATTTAGAAATAGAATCCATAATGGCTATGGATGTGTACTAGAAATCTATGATGCCCGATGGCTCACGAGCTATAAGGTGCAAGTGGGTATACAAAAGAAATAATGGAGCAGAGGGAGGAGTCACGACTTTCAAAGCTAGGCTAGTGGAAAAGGGTTATAGTCAGAAAGAGGGCATTAACTATGACAAAACCTTTTCACCAATAGCCATGCTCAAATCCATCTGTATACTTCTTTCCATAGCCACTCATATGGATCTCGAGATTTAGCAAATGGATGTCAAAACTACTTTTCTCAATTGTTACCTCAAAGAAGGTCGGGACATCTATATGCAGCAACCCAAGGGTAATGTGCATAAAGGCGAAGAGCATCTTGTCTGGAAGCTCAAGAAGTCCTTGCATGGACTTAAGCCAGCTTCCCGGTTGTGAAACTTACATTACAATGATGTGATCAAATCCTATGGATTTTCACAGTTGGAGAATGAGAGTTGTGTGTACCGACTTTGTGTCAGTGGGATTATGATGTTCATTGCACTATATGTAGACAATATTCTCCTCTTTGGAAACAATGAAAAGGTATTTTCGGAGATTAAGAGATAGATGTCCGAACAGTTCCAAATGAAGAATTTGGGAGAAGCTAGGTACATCCTTGGGATCAAAGTCTTACGGGATCGTAAGAGAAGGTTGATAAGTTTATCTCAAGCATCATACATAGATTTTATAATAGCTCTGTTCATCATGCAACTCGCCAATAAAGGGTTGCTACATTTTCGACATGGTGTTCATCTTTCTAAAGGATAGTGTCCTGTGACACAAAAGAAGAAAGATGAGATAAGTCTTGTGCCATATGCATTTGGAGTGGGCAGTTTCATGTATGCGATGATGTGTGCCAGACCTGATATTTGTTATGTCGTAGGCATGGTTGCAAGATACCAGTCTAACCCAAGACAGATGTATTGGATTGTGGTAAAGCACATCCTCAAGTATTTGAAGAGAACTAGAAATTATTATCTAGTTTATCAAAGTGAGGATCTATGCCTTGCAGTAGATGCACCTAGGCAATTAGGGGAAACAATTGTATTGGTTTATCAAAAGGTTACAATGCATATTTGTTTCAATGTTCTGCATGTATGTACTTACTTTAATCAATTATTGTTTTCAGATATGTCTATGAATAATGTCATAAATATCTTGGCACAAAATCAATTAACTGGTCCGAATTTCCTGGAAGGGAAGCGCAACTTGGATTATATCCTAGTTGTAGAGGAACACCAATATGTTCTTAACACTCCGTGTCCAGCTGTCCCTACTGCTTAGTCAACTGATGTGGAGCGGAACCTCTATGACAAGTGGGTCAAGTCTAATAATGTAGTCAAGTGCTACATGATGACCACCATGTCTAAGGTGCTCGAACAACAACATCAGCAATATGACAAAGCAGCTGAGATTATGGATAGTCTCATAGTTACTTATGGGGAATCGGATAGGGCTGTCAGATTTAAACTCATGAGGGAAATCGTGAGTAGTTAAATGACTGATGGTAGCTCAGTGAGGGAGCACGTTGTTTCCATGACTCATCTCATGGATGAACTGACGTTGCATGGAGGAGGTATTGACGGGGAAGCCCAGGTCGATATCATACTCAACTCACTTCCGAATTCTTTTGAGAACTTTAGGCTGAATGTTGTCATGAGTAAAAAGGAGTATACTCTCAATGAGTTACTTAGTGACCTCATGGCGGCTGAATCAGTCATGCAACCTAAAAAGGAAGTCTTGGTTTCTTTCGGTAGTCGCCCTGCTTCATCGAAAGGTGCTAAAGGGGTGATTGGAAAGAAATTCAAGAAGACAGTCTTTGGAAGCAAAAGTTCTGGGAAAAAAAAGACTGTGACACCGAGGAAGAAGGGCAAGTGTTTTCATTGTGGCAAAACTCGTCACTAGAAGAAGGATTGTCTGACCAAGCGGGTTGGACAAGGTACGTCATATGCACTTGTAACGGAAACATGTTTAGCATCTGTTTCTACCCATTCGTGGGTAGTGGATACTGGAGCTACTGATCATATTTGTTACACTTTGCAGGGATTCAGGCCGACAAGGCAGCTGAATGATGACGATGTGACGATCTCCATGGGTAATGCTGCTCGTGTGTCTGCAGTAGCAGTTGGAGATGTTACATTATGCTTTCAAGACAATGTTTTGATTTTAAGAGATGTTTTGTATGTGCCGGATTTTTGGCGAAACCTTATTTATGTTTCCTATTTAATAAATGATGGATTTTCAGTTATTTTTCATAGTCATGTTACTATCAATGGCAATAACGGTGTTATCTGTCATGGGATACAGAAAGACTCTCTTTATATCATAACTTGTTTGCATAAATCTTCCGTGAATGTTGCATATAACTCATTTAATCATAAGAAGAGAAAGTTTTCATCTTCTGATGAGGATCTTACATATCTATGGCATCTGAGACTAGGTCACATCAATCTAAAGAGGATCAAGAGACTCATGGATGATGGAACGTTGGATTCAATCCAGGTAGTTCCACATCGAGTTTGTGAATCCTGTATAGAGGGAAAGATGACGACCAGGCCTTTCAAGGCAAGTCAGTCTCGAGCAAGTGATGTGTTAGAACTGATCCACTCTGATTTATGTGGACCTATGTCCACGCAAGCCCGTGGAGGATTTAAGTATTTCGTTAATTTGTATTGACGATTACTCGAGATACGGGTATGTTTACTTACTTCACTATAAGTCTAAATGCTTTGATAAATTCAAGGAATTCAAGGCGGAAGTAGAGATGAAGTTAAAAAGACCATTAAGTCATTACGATCTGATCGTGGTGGTATCTCAGTGACGAGTTCTTGCAGTTTTTATCAGAGCATGGGATTACATCCCAATGGACCGCACCAGACACTCCTCAGCAGAATGGTGTGGCGGAAAGAAGAAATAGGACTCTTCTTGAAATGGTTAGATCTATGATGAGTTATGCGAACTTGCCTGTTTCGTTTTGGGGCCACGCGTTACTAACAGCGGTGTATCTGCTGAACCTGGTACCTTCTAAGTCAATTCCTAAAACACCCTCAGAACTCTGGCATGGGCGAAAGCCCAGTGTGTCAAAGATAAGAGTGTGGGGCTGTCCGGCATATGTTTTGTCGAAGGAACCTGATAAATTAGAAGGTAGGTCCAAGCTAATGATGTTTGTGGGATACCCCAGACAAACGAAGGGTGGTTATTTCTACTATCCTGAGGATCAGAAGATCGTTGTTAGCACCAACGCAAGATTCTTAAAGGACGAGTTTGTGAAAAACCACAAATCCAAAAGTGATATCATTCTCCAAGAAATTGGAGACGATGATGCGCTTTCATTGGGAAAACCCCGTGGCAGATTGAGTGTACCTCTCGAAGGTATGGAACCAATTGCATGGTCGCCAGTGCAAGGATTTGATCCACAAGTAACTGCACCAACTGCTGACGCAGTGCCAGTGCTCCGTCGTAGTGGGAGGGTACCTCACCAACCCGAGCGGTATATGTTCGTGGGACAGTCTTCAGACTTGATCCCGGAAGATGGACTAGATGATACCGACCCATGGACATACGACGAAGCAGTAAATGACAAAGATGTGGAAAAGTGGCATAAAGCCATGGATTCAGAAATTGAATCAATTACCGCTATGGATGTATAACAGAAGTATGCGCTACCAGATGGCTTTCGGGCTATAGGTTGCAAATGGGTATACAAACAAAAGAAAGGTTCGAAAGGAGAAATAACGGCTTTTAAAACCAGGTTGGTGGCGAAGGGTTATAGTCAAAAGGAGGGCATTGATTATGAAGAGACCTTCTCACCGGTAGCCATGCTCAAATCCATTCGAATTCTTCTATCCATAGCAGCACACATGGACCTAGAGATCTGGCAGATAGATCTCAAAACTGCATTTTTAAACGGGTACCTTGAGGAAGGTCGTGACATCTATATGCAGCGGCCAAAGGGTTATGTGAAGGATGGTGAAGAGCATCTTGTCTGGAAGCTAAGGAAGTCCTTGTATGGACTTAAACAAGCTTCACGGTCATGGAACAAACGTTTTGATGATGTGATTAAATCCTATGGATTTTCACAGTGCGAAACTGAAAGTTGTGTGTACAGATTATACGTCAGCGGAGGCGTGATATTTCTTGCACTTTATGTAGATGACATTCTTCTATTCGGCAACGATGTGAAGGTGTTGTCAGACATAAAGAGATGGTTATCCGAACAGTTTCAAATGAAGGACTTAGGAGACACTGGATACATCCTTGGGATTAAAGTTTTGCGTGATCGCAAGAAGAGGATGTTAAGCTTGTCTCAGGTCGCTTATACTGATACTGTGATTGCCCGTTTTAGCATGCAAAATGCTAAGAAAGGATTTGGATTTCCAGGCGGATCAGGATGAGAAGAGATCGACCTCGGGCTATGTGTTCACCTTGGGAGGTGGAGCTGTATCATGGAGGAGTGCGAGACAAAAATGTATCGCGGAATCCACCATGGAAACTGAGTATGTGGCAGCTTCAGAGGCTTCTATAGAAGCAATATGGCTCCGAAACTACCTCCAAGAGTTAGATATTGTTCTGAGTTTGCCCAAGACTATCACGGTATATTGTGATAATGCTGATGCAGTAGCAGACTCTAAGGAACCAAGAACTCACAAGGCGTCTAAACACATAGAGAGGAAGTACCACATCATACGAGAAATCGTAGCGATGGGTGATGTGCTAATAGATAAGATAAGCATTAAGGATAATCTAGCAGATCCATTTAAAAAGGGCTTACCTCAGAAGGCATACGAAGGTCATGTTTGTAGCCTAGGGCTGAGGTAGATGCCGGCCACCTGGTGACCAAATGTAATAGCTAGATTAGAATAGACACACGTTATACTCTGGAAAGTAATGGTATAATGCTTTGAGTATAAGTGGGAGATTGTTGGAATTGTATACATAAAAGCATTATGATTGGTATATTAGGAAACGTTATGTTTGATATACTGGTAATCATTAATGACTTGCAATAAACAACTCCTGTCTGAATTAACAAACATACGATGCGAACAAACACATCCAGTTATATCGTCGATAGGGAGATCATACGGTGTGTAAGAGATCACAGAAGATCGTATAGATCGTTCGACCTAGCGAGATATAAACAGTTATCACAGTTGAGACAGTTTTTGGTTTAGCTGTCGGTTTAGGCTGTGGCACACAAGTCCATAAGTGGTTTATCTTGACTGCTTTGTGTGACCGGTACATCTCAATGTATTGATAGGATCAACAGTGAGATTACATTGAGATGAACCATTCTACTTGACATATGAATGAGTAAAGATCTCGGTAACTTGGTCGGATCTAAAGTCTATTGAAAGCTGAGGGGCACACATGGGTTGACTGTCACTTTGACTTGCTATGGTGGAGAGCCTTACATGTCTCGTATATCTGCATCTTGTGTGATGGCATCTTGTGTGGGGTTTCCTCAGGCTGGATTTAGATAACCATATCCATTTCAAGATGGTGACATTCCCTGAGAAGCTCACGAGGTTCGTTATGCTAAGTCCTGCTGGCTGAATCATTGATTCAAACATAAGCGATAAGGGTTGAGTGGTACTACTCAGGAATAATAAGAGATTAATTAATTACAGCTAATTGTCATACGCTGAATTAATTAATGAATGTCTGAAACCTTAAATATGGGGTTAACCAAGTCAATGTAACCCGTTCCTAATAACGTGGTAATAAAGGGGTAGGTCAGCATTAATTCTCTGGTGGCATGAATTAATGTTTATTAATTAATTATGTTCTGGGTTGAACATGGAATTAATTAATAGGAGGCCCACTTTATTATTTGCATTTGATCCCTGGTCTGGCCCAACACTACTCAGAGCCCAATAGGGTTTATTAAACCCTAATAGCCCATTCTCAGATCTATATAAATAGATGAATCTCTCATTTTCCCACAAAAAAGTTTGAAGTTTCAAATCAGAAACCCTAGAGAGATTGAGAGAGAGTGGGCGGCTGTAGATCCGGTAGCGTATCCTCACCAGATTTCCGGATCGAGCAAGGGAACAGATCAGAAGATCAGATCTGTAGGAACACCATTGCTTTGATTGATTCCAGATCCAGATCTACACCATCATCATTGCCATCATCGATCTAGATCTATAGATCAGTCGCTGGAGTCTCAGGTATTCCTTTGAATCTACGAATTAAATTAAAATAGGAGCATGCATAGGGCATTTACTGTTTGTCATGATATTTATTTTGATATCCATAAATCGAATCCGGAGTTTTAATAAATGGCGATTCATGTCGCCTATTGTAGACTCAGTTCCTACAAAACACATAGAGAGAAATTACCACATCATACGAGAAATTGTAACGAGGTCGATGTGCAAATTTGGAAGATTGACATGAAAGACAACCTAGCTGATCCATTCACAAAGTGCTTACCACAGAAAGTTTACGAATGACATATTCATAGGCTAGGACTGAGGTGGATGTCTACCACTGATAGTGGTTGATGTAATAGCTAGACTAGATAGACACACTGTATAATCTAATTGGCGGATGTAATATTTTGAGTATAAGTGGGAGATTGTTGGGTTTTGTATACTAAAAGCATTTATTGCAGTGTGTACACATTTGACTTATCTCATATCTATTAACAAACATACTTGCGAGAATAATAGAATCCTCTTATCTCATTGATAGGGAGATTATACGGCGGTCAGGAGATCACAGAAGACCGCATGGATCTTTGACCTAGCGAGATATAAAACATCAATATCACAGCTGAGACAACATTGTGGATTAGTCGGTCGGTATAGGTTGAAGCATAGTAAAAACGAAGTGATTTGTTTTGATCACTTGATATGCTGGTATGTGCGGATTTATATTGATAGGACCACAATGAGATGTGTTCTTCTGTCTGACCTAAGAAGAAATAAGATCTTGTTACTTGGTTGAGTTTGAATCCGAACAAAGGTTCAAAAGTATGCATGGGTTGTACGTCATTTTGACTTGCCATGGTGGAGAATCTGATTAACGTGCTCGTATATCCGCATCTTGGGTGACAGCAGCTTGTGAAGGACGTTCTCATGACAGATTACAATATCCGAGTAATAGGATGAAGACATTCCCCTAGGAGCTCAATAAGATTTGGCGTGCTGAAGACCTACATACTGATTAAGTTCAAGCACAGATGATAATGTTTGAGTGATACTACTCATGATAATAAAATATTAATTAATTATGTGAAGTTTGTCGAAAGCTCTAATTAATTAATAAATATCCAATAATCTTAAATATGGGTATTCACCGAGTCGATGCAACTCGTTCTCATAATGTGGTAATAAAGAGTAGACCAATATTAATTCTTTGGTAGAATAAATTAATATTAATTAATTATGTCATGGGTTATGGACATGAGAATTAATTACTCATAGACCCACATTATTTGTATCAGATCCTAGGTCTGGCCCAATATAATTTCTTAAGGGAGCCCATTAGGGTTTCAACCTTAATAATATAAATAACACATTCTCTCTTCAAATCTCATAAGTCACAACAACTGAAACTCTGGACATACGACCACCCGCCATGGCACCCTATCACATAGCACCCCAGAGTTAGAAGAGCTTTGAAAGCAACTCTGTGGGTTATTTGATGCGGGATATATTCGGCCTTCAAAGTCTCCATTTGGTGCTTCCATGTTGTTCTAATGCAAGAAAGATAAGAGTTTAAGAATATGCATCGACTATTTGTCGCCCCATCTCACCTCAGTCTCGGACGAGCGCCCATGCCTGTGTCCCATGACTTACGACTCGAGGTTTGAGGTTGAGGCTGTGGATTTGAACATCAACAATTGATTTTTGACCGTCTATGGTTGGGGCCGAGCCCTAATATTATACTTTGTGGGTTAGAGACCAACTAACTCAAATAGCCCTGTCAAGGCTTGAATGACTTCGCCTCAAAGAACAATATCCTCAACATAATAAACATATGTAGATTCATACAGGATACATGAATATGCTTCGATCCTTTGTGTATTAAAAAACCACAGTTTTGTTTTCATCTCTATTTGGAAGGATGAAATCGTTTTATTTTCGAGGACAAAATACTCGAACCGAAATCATTTTAAAATATAATTTATATTTTAGGAAGATGAATTTCTCGACTCGATTCACTTCAATTTTCAGTTGTAAAAGTGTTATAATTATTTACCAATGTTCCATAAATTATAATAGTTAATAATTTACTTGTTTTTAGCGACAAGCTAATTAGTCAAATCCTCTATTTGTAACAAAACATATGATAAAACTTAATCAGTTACATAATTAAAAGAATAAGAGTAGAATATGTAATAAACATATTGTCATATCGATATCATCGATCGGCCAACTGGTATATATCTAAAAAACATGAATTTATTTGATAAAACTTTAGTGATGTTATATATAGATATAGCGATCCGAGAGTAAGAGCACATGATGGCAGGCAGCATTTAACCTTTGACTGTGACGATGAAACCAAAGCCCCATCAAAGTATCATGCTTACTGCTCTCACTTAATTACTGTTTAATTTATTTAATCAACTAATTAAATAACGTTGTATTCCACGTTTCCTCGCCAGTTTACATCAATATATATATATATATATATATATATATAGGAGAGATCATGTAAAAAAAAAAATCATGTGAGAAAAGAGAATGAATAATGTCGATTTGATCTAAAAAAATCAATGGTTGATATTCAAACAAGTAACAACTAAAATACAATCAAGCAACAAAATAATCAAGCAACAACTAAAACATAATCAAGCAATGTTGCAATCAAGCAACGACTTGAATACAATCAAGCAACCTCATGAACGCAATCAATCATTTTTCTCATTTTCTTACGTTAAGACATTTCTCCTCGGATTCGCTCCATATATATATATATATATATTTGTTATCATGTGATAAAATTAAAGTTTGTATTAAATAAGAATGAATGTCAACCATTTGATTGATAGCATCAATGGTTGAGATTAAAGCATCAAATATTGAGAAATTAAGCATAATTTTTGTTTGTGCTTAATTACTTTAAACCGTGCTTAAAGCAATTAAGCACGATTTATATAGCAATTAAACATGAAATCTGGAAAAAAATTAATCTCAACCATTGATATTTTTAGATGAATGGTGTAGATTTATTCCTATTTAGCACAAACTAATTTTTCTCATGGAGTCCATTCCGTTATATATATATATAATCATTCCGTAATAAAAGAGAAAAACTTGATTTTGTTTACGAGTTTGCTTAATTATATTTACCATATTCTTTAAATATTCAAGCAAAGTAAAATACACAATCTTTAACTTTCTCACTTTCTCAGGGAGATTTTCCCACTGGATCGTATATATATATATATATAAAGTGTGATCATATATGAGAATAGTTTTTAGTATGAAAAATGAGAATAAATCTCAACCTTTGATCTTGTAATTTCAACGCTCAAGATCTATTTAATTCCGCATTGTTGCAAAATTAAGATTATTTTTGTAATTTTAGCTTTTTTAATATTGAAATAATATATGTCTGTTTGATCAGATTTTTATTATTTTTTCGCGCGATTTGATTTCCTCTTTCTTCTTCGTGCGATTTGATTTATATTTTTTCATTCGATCAGATTTTTTCCTTGTTTCTGGATTTCGCAGTCGTCTTTGTCACTTGTGGTTGTTATTGAATTCAATTTTTTATTTTGGAGTTCTATCGTTTGACGAAGTTATGGTTGATCGCGGATGTGAAGATATATTCAGAATTTTCTTTCTCTGCTTTTTATTTTTGATTTGTGATTGTGTTTATGTTTGTTTTGATGTTCTGTAATTTTTAGAGATCATTTGTGCTGGTTTTGAAATTGTAAACTTTTTGTTATTGACTGTTCGTGCGTGAAGATAGTTTAAAAAGATTATATCTTTATTCATTTTTCTGTCTTTTTTATTCATTGTAGTTCTATAACATGTGCGCTTTTTAATTATTGTTCGTGAAATTTTTGTGTAGTGACATGTTCATTTTTAGGTTTATATTATGCATTATTAGTGATAAACTTATGCATTTTATTATATTACAGGTTCATTTATACTGAACTGTCTTGATGAGATGAAATCTTTAAAGGGGAGAGTTTTTAGAACTCTTGATTATGATATTGAGTTTTATAAGGATAATGCTCTCATATTGTTGCTTTGAAGAAAAAAAATGTTTGAAGGTTTTTATGGTCGATCGGTTCCTGAAAATATTGAAGTGTTGCCTCCAGTTATTGTCAAAATCAAAGGCAGTGGAAGTTGAATTGCTTCGAGGAAGGAGAAAGCTCTTAGAATGTTGGATAAACCCATGAGAATGTGTGCAAAATGTAAAAACTTGACTTATCGTGATTCATAGAATTGTGTCAAAGTCAATAAGAATGTAACCAAAAATGCATGATAACATTCTTATAGATGCACGTAGGATGGTCAAAAATGAACTTATGACAGTTAATGCGATGTAATTTTAATTCTTTTTAATTCGTATTTTTGTAAAAATGAAGTAAATTGGACTTAAAATGTTGGTTGTTGTTTATTTTTTAGTATTTTTACAGTTTTAGCCTTTACTGCATGAGAGAGAGAAAGAGAATGAGAGAGTGGTGATCATATGAGAATAGTTTTTAGTATGAGCAATTAGAATAAATCTCAACCCTCTATCTTTGCATATCAACGCTCAAAATTTAAAATTTTCGTGTTCATTTTTTGTAGTATATTGTGCATTATTCGATTTTAAGGATAATTTTGTAAAAAAATTTCTTTATCCTCTAATTCAAATTCTAAAAACTTTAAATGATCATAACTCACTCAATTTAATCGTTTTTCATGTATTATATATCAAATTAAAGATAATTTAATTATCTTTCAAACAAAATCCTTATTGGATAAATTTAGAGGACGAAAACCTTGACAAAAAAAATAGTGATTCTATACATAAATCTCGTAACAGCACATTGATTTTGTAAAATGCACGAAAATATACCTAAAATGCATGAAATTGTACTTAAAATGCACAATATGATGCATAAAATGCATTATATTCCTTCAGAAAATGCATATTATATAGAGATATAATGAACAATTTTAAGATAAAATTAACAAATTTTAAGATAAAATAACATGACAATATAATTTTTTATTTTATGCAATGCAATAATATTAGAATGCATATTTGATAATATATATATATATATATATATATATATAAATATATATAATAAACTTATTTTAAGATAAATTACATCAACATACATTTTATTTATGTAATATAGTGATATCCAAATTATTTTGTTGCTTATTTTGATATATGAATGATCGTCACGACTCAAAAAAAATTTAAAATTTACACGTTAACTTTTAATATGAACTTGAATTATTTTGATGATGCATAAATAAGATTATGATTCTTTTGAGTAGACATGGTAAGAATATTCAAATAAATTAAGGATATATATATTTCAATTTTGAAAATCAAATAATCTTTATTATTTATAATAATATTTCCATATCGGATTAGATATGGATATCCAGATTTTGATACATACAATATTTCCTTATTAGAGAGATAATTTTTTTCATAATGAAATATAATGCACATTTCCTTAGATAAAATGCATGATTGCTAAGATAAAAATGCACAATATTGAAGATAAAATATCGTAAGTAGAGATATAGAACATTTTATTTTTGATATTATTTTATTCCAATAACACTCATTTTATCTTTACTATTCTTCATTTTATCTCAATTCTTATTCATTATAATGTAAATTCGATGGTATTGTTCTTACGATATTTTATTTTAACTATTTTTTATTTATCTCTATTGTTATTCATTATAAAGTAAATTTGATGCATTATATCTCATTAAACATTCATTAATAGTACATAACAAAAAAATAATATATAATTTCTCTAATGAAGAAAGATTGTGTACCAAATTATAAATATGCATATCTTATAGGATATGTGAAATATTGTTACAAATATGAAAAATTATTTAAATTTCAAAATTGAAATATATCTTAATTTACTTGAATTATCTTTACCATATTTATTAAAAAACTATTATCTTATTTGGATCAAAATATTTGAAATTTTTTCTTAAAATAAGCCTTTTGCAAATTGAACATGTGAATTTTGTTTCTAAATCATATATATCATTAATTTAATATAAAAAAAAACAATGAAATGATTACAATATCATTTTATTGTATTAAAAAAAAATTATGTGTTCGCGTCATTTTATCGTAAAATCTATTCATTATATCTCTATCATATAATATGTGAGAAAATAATTTAAATTGAGCGAGTTATGATTTTTTTAAAGTTTTTAATAATTTAATAAGAAGATAGAGAAAAAAGAAATTATAAAATTACCATAAAATGGAATAATGAACTTTATAATGAATATGAAATTTTTTTAATCTTGCATGTTGATTGTTGATATACAAGATTGGGTGATTGAGAGTTATTGTTATTTCTCACGTTAATAACAAGTTTTTGAGTTATATAATGCAAACAATTGAGCTATAGGTCACTTTCATCTTTTCACTTATAATTAAAATTCGGTCTTGCATTATCACCAGATAAAATTCATTATACATAAAACTCAGACCTGCATTATATAACTCAAAAATTTGTATTATACGAGGAACTTTTAATTTTACTCATTTTTCACGAGTTTCAACACATGATTGCACGGTCATAATACGGAGTTGTAAAAATATTATATGACACTTTTGACTTTTCACTTATAATTAAAATTCAATTTCGCATTATAACTGTATAACATTCATTATACATAAGACTCCAGCCAGCATTATATAACTAAAAATCTTGCATTATACGACAAACTTGTGATTTCACTAATTTTTCACGACTTTCAACACAAGGTTGCACGATCATAATTGAAAACTGTAAAAATATTAACCGTCTTAACATGTAAACGTTGTTTCGTTTTCATTTTCAAAAAAAATCATTCTTTGTCTTAGAGAAAAACATCCATCTTCCCCCTTCATAACTAAAGAATTTGAAAATCTGACAATCAACGAAGCATAACTTTCATAATACTCAATACCATCCCCAAGCGTTGTAAATAATTTTTCAACGTAATGATTTATCTTATCATCACATTTTGGCACAAACAAATCTATAGTGAGAAATCATGAATTAAATAGATATCTTATATCATATAATGCAAGTATTATCCATATATAATCTAAATATTAACAATATATAATGCACGTATTATACCTATATAATGCAAGTTTTAACATTACATAATGT
Organism: Plectranthus barbatus; assembly: GCA_026898455.1. Lineage (NCBI taxonomy): Eukaryota > Viridiplantae > Streptophyta > Magnoliopsida > Lamiales > Lamiaceae > Plectranthus > Plectranthus barbatus. The sequence continues at coordinate 332,418 of JAPKLW010000428.1, forward strand.
TGATTTATAATAAAACTGAATCTTCGTAAATAAATAATCATTGATACGCATATAATGCGATGAATAATGATATATAATGCATATATTCAAATAAAAAATTAAGAGTGCGGACAATAATCTTAAATATAACAATCTTGAAAGAACAACAAACAATAAATCAATGTTTAATACTGAAAATCACATTAATCTAATAACCATTGATGTAAAATAACATCTAAAAACAACTCGCCAGTAAGAAACCTAGTTTGTAGAAGATCGCCCAGACGAACAAAAAGCAAAACGTAGATGACGTTTACAGATAATGAAGATCGCAGATGGAAGATAAAGAAGATCGAAAATTACATATGGAAGATAAGGAAGATTGCAAGTCACCGACAGAAAATAAGGACGATCGAAATTCACATATGGAAGATAAGGAAGATCGCAAATTGCAGATGGAAAAAGTGAAAAAAATCACACAATATTTGAATTCAGATCTTTAAAAGATTTAAATTGAGCTCAAATTAAAAGGTTACCCTTGGATTTCTAATAATGCATGTTACAAAGAATAATAATGATAGCAGAAATAATTATATCTCAGTTGTTGTTTATTAGATTTAAATGGATGAGATTTATTCTTATTTCTCATGGCAACAAACATTCTCATGAGGTCACTTTCCTTCATTTACCAACATTTTTTTGTTCTTTACTTGCATTGATAAAATATGAAAATGAATTATGTCCATTAGATTTGAGAAGATCAATTGTTGATATGCAATCAAGCAACAACCGAAATATAATCAAGCAACTGTATGATTATAGTTATTGCTTGATTGCATATCAACCATTAATTTATTTAAATCTAATGGATATAATTCATTTTTTTTTCTCACAAGAGAATCTTTTCTCGCATGATCTCATCTCTATACATATATATTATGTGTGTTTCAACTCACAAAAATCTTTATGTGTCTCTCTCATCACACTCTCTTGCCTTTCTCTTTCATAAATTTATAAGGTTGGGGACCGGAACTTTCACATGAAGCCTTTTAGTTAGAGTTGGTTATGCTGGCGAAGACAGAACAAAAAATATTGAGATGTAAATAAATAAATGTGAGGGAGGATAAGAATGAAGAAGAGGTGAACATTGGGAATGAGTAAGAAAAAGATATATATGATCACAAGGCCAAAACTAGTAATTAATTAAGTGAGAAATAGTTAAATTAAACCCAAGAAAGGCATTTATAAGAATTGAAATGTGTGCGCACGTGCATTCATGTGTGCATATCTGTTGGAAATTCTGAATTGCCATATGCACACGTGCAGACATGTGTGTGTGAGTGCGTGTTCATTTGGAGTGGAGAGGAAGTGAGGGCATGTGAAATTCAATTCCTACACACTACAACCACTCACATATCCCCACTCATTTTCCAATTTCATTTCATCAATACATAAACACTATCGAACGAATATAACATACATCAAAATTATTATTCATTACATACTCAAATTTGAATTTGATAAAATTTCGTTCGAATTTATTAGCTAAAGCTTATTTATTAAACAAACCAAATTTAAACATCAATAGTATTATTTTCATAATTCAAGAATAGCAAGTATGATAAGTCCTTATAATCATAATAAAGCATTTAATAGAGTATAAATTTGGTATTCTTCAATTTTTCCTTTCCAAAAAGAAAGAATATTCTAAATATAATTTGAGTTTAAAAAACTAATTTAAACTTGACTAAACTTGATAAAGAACATAGATTTCATAGCTCGACCTAATCATAAATAAATTAAACTTAAATAAAACACTATTCAACTCGATTTGATTTAATTGCACTCGGTATTTTGAGTAAAATCCTCACTAAGATGTTTCCTTTCAAATCATGGCTAGTGAAGAATCCTTATGCATGGATACTTCTAGTTTAACTTCAACTTGTAGTTTAAGCTAATTAATTACACAATTAAGTGTTTCTTTTTCAGACATGACATAAAAAAAAAATAATAATAATATTTTTTGAACATCTAGTGGTCAAACTTACTTAGTTTTTGACTGACCCATATGTCTTTTCTTGATCCTCTCTCTTATATTTTTTATTTTCTTCTTAAACTAATCTCTGGGTACATAGTACTATATTAAATAGTAGTTTATGTTGAGCTAGTTTTGGAACTAACACTTGGAATATATAATCCCAGTGTCCAACAATAGTATTGTTTAATTTACACAACAACAAGGTTGTCCTTTACTCAACTTAACTCATATGATGACGTAATTTAACCAAAGATTGAGCTTAAATTTTTTAGATCGAATATCTTCGAATGGACTATACGTTCTGGATACTAACCTAAATATATATTTGATAATATTTTACATCATTAATTAATGAGTTGGTCTTCTGAGAGATTGTCTCACCATTTTTTTTATTGTGAGACGGATCTTAATACATCATTTCAATAAGTTAAATACATCATTTTATTTTAAAAAATTACATTATTTGCAATAAAAAAAGCACATCATTTCAATAAATTAATTACATCATTATATATTTTTTTCAATTTAAAAAATTACATTATTTATAACAAAGAAATACATCATTTACAATAAATTAAATGTATCATTAAATTCGTCTCATAATAAAAAAGATGAGACCGTCTCATCTAAGAATTTACCTTAATTAATTCATTAACAGATTACACACTGATATTGAGTTAGCTAATACGTAGAAATGGATTAATATCAAAGGGGCTTCAGCTTCCCCAACCCCATTTTTTTTTTCTTTTTTTTGTTAGTAGGATATCCAATCTTTTTATAAGTTAATACTATTCACAATGAGAAATAGAGCTAAAGAAGAAGAAAATTAAAGCTTAAGGGGCTGAGGTAAAGATGGGAGAAAAGTTTAGACCAAACCTTTAAATCTAGTATAAATTATACTTTCTTTTTCAAATTTAGTACAAACTACTATTTTTTCAATTAAATAGTCAAAAATATTAAAACTATGCAAACATAAGATACAATAATTTTTTTCGGTGATAGAAAGCAGGTTATGCTAGCCCAAAATCAACATAATTTAATCGAAACATATAATATTGTAAAGGAGAATGATGATTTTGGACAAGCACAATCATTTTCCGTCACGGAAAAAAAATCTATACTATATATGTATAGTTTCTAACAGTGTTATTATTTAATTGAAAATTAGTTTTACACCCGCAAATATTAAATATTTTATTTATAAATAAAAATTTATATATTGATAATTATTTAAAAATACATTTATTTTTTATCTATAATGTTAAATATTAGTTAACTGTAAAATTATATTTACATATATATCTTCCTACGTATTAATAAATTTTAACTAAAATAGAAATATTACATATTTACCTATAAAGCACTCAAAAAAAATGTGAGGCTCATTTATAAAATGAGCTTTAACTTAAATAACAAACTATGCATGTATATTTAAAACAAAATTGGTGAATCTGTAAAAATTGAGGAAAAAATGATAAAAATATATTGGTTTTTGTTATAATATAAATTATATATATATATAGGGAGTGACTCACATACTAAAAATTAGTTTGTGCTAAATAGGAATGAATCTACACCATTCATCTAAAAAATTCAATGGTTGAGATTAAAACATTTTCCCAGATTTTATGCTTTTTTGCTTTATAAATCATGATTAATTGAATTAAGTACGATTTATAAAGCAATTAAACACGAATGGAAATTATGCTTAATATTTTAATTTTTATGCTTTAATCTCAACCATTGATGCTATCAATCCAAGGGCTGAGATTCATCCCTATTTAGTACAAACTTTAATTTTAGCACTTGAGTGAATCTCT
>JAPKLW010000428.1:365508-390441 GCA_026898455.1 Plectranthus barbatus
TGAAGACATTTTGGTTGTCCAAATCTATGTGGATGATATCATATTTGGATCAAGAAATTTAAATCTTTGTGAGAAGTTTGCTCAACTTATGCAAACTAACTTCCAAATGAGTATGATGGGAAAAATGTCATACTTCATAGGTCAACAAGTCCAGTAATCAGACGATGGGATTTTTATTCACCAGAAGAAGTATACAAAAGATCTCATCAACAAATTCTTCCTAGAAAAGACGAAGACTCTGCGGATTCCCATGAGTATTGCATGTCAGATATCAATGGATGAAGAAGGCGAATTCGTAAACCCCACAACATACAGAGGAATAATTTGCTCACTGTTATACTTGACTGCTATCAGACCAGACATCTCATATGATGTAGATGTATGTGCCAGATATCCAGCAAATCCGAAGAAATCACACATGGAGTATGCACGAAGAATTGTCAGATATCTGAAGGGAACAGAATCTTTAGGAATTTGGTATCCCAGGGTAGACGATCTCACACTCATAGGATACTCAGATTCAGATTTTGGAGGTTGCAGAATTGACCGAAAGAGCACGAGTGGAACATGCCAATTCCTAGGTCATAGGCTGATAAGCTAGTTCAGCAAGAAGCAATACTCCGTAGCAACATCCACAACGGAAGCAAAATACGTAGCTGCTGCCCGCTGCTGCACACAAATGCTATGGATCAAGCAACAACTTTAAGATTATGAAGTCAGCACTGGTTGCGTTCCAATTTACTGCGACAACAACAGTGTGATGTGCATCATGAAGAATCGAGTTCACCACTCCAGAACAAAGCACATTGATATCCGACATCATTTCATTCGAGATCACGTCGAGAAAAAGGATATCTCAGTGGATTACATCAGAACAGAGGATCAGCTAGCAGACATATTCACCAAGCCTCTAGCAAAAAGCAGATTCAAAGAACTTTGTCTTAAGCTCGGCTTATTGGAATTAGATGAGGTTATGGAAGAATGAGTCCCAGCTCTCATTCTTTTCTTGGATAATATTTATGGAATTATATTGGTCTTCTCAAGACGATGCGGAATAAGAATGTGTCCAAGCTCACGCTCTTCAGATAGAAAATGCTGAAATCTTAACAGATTGTTGAGTCCCAGCTCTCAGCAGTCCAGACGATTAGTAATGGAGAATATTGAATTAAGCAGAATAAGTCAGGTGATTGCTGAGTCCCAGCTCTCAGCAAAAGATAGAAGACTGCTGAATCAATACAAATCTGAATCAATCTAGGGAAATGGATCAGATATGGGAATAAATATGGGGATACTCAACCGACGTATCAATTAAGCTCATCATCAGTGACGAAGCGACGATACATATTTGCTAGACTGTCCGCAAGAAGAAAAAGGAGTTATCCACCGAGAGCAGGAAGATGAAGAGTTGCTCGTGGATATCTCACAACACATTGTTGTGGAAGCAAGGCGGCTTGCAGCAATGAGCTCGGGAAAAGATCAAGAAGGAGCAGATCTAGCAAATGCGTTATTGGAGCAGTCTGAAGACAAATTGATCATTTAAACTTGTAGTATTATACTTTGCGAAGTGTAACTCTTGTAAATCAATTATATCAATAAAATGCTCGTGTTGATGACAATACTCCGTTGTCTCAATCAAAATAACTACCTAAATCAAATGCTAGATCATTACACTCCTTGTGTACAGAAATCTATAAAAAAAACTATATGATTTTCCATGAAAATATTGAAAAATGAAAAGAAAAATCAAATGATAGAAATTTCTCAAAGGTCTTCCCAACCCCGTCGGAAGTAGAGTGCTTGAATGGTGAAAAGGGAGAATAAATTCAAGCAAATTACTCTCTGCTGACTGCTGAGTCCAAGCTCTCAGCAGATTCCCGACAAATACTGAGGTTGAGCTCTCAGTAAAAAGACTCTTGAACTTAAAAGTTCATTGAATATAGAGAGTCTAGAAGAACTGCTGAATCCAAGCTTTCAGCAGACATCCGGTGTTTACTGAGTCCAAGCTCTCAGTTGATTGATAATGATTGCTATTTTGGAATAGCAGACAAACCAGAAAAAGTTTACTGAGTCCAAGCTCTCAGTAAAAAGACTCTTGCTTCTACATGGATCAAAATTTAGAAGAGTCTATTTTTTCTACTGAGCCCAAGCTCTCAGTGGAAACCCGAAAAGCTGAGCATGAGCTATCAACAGAGTTCGGTAGATTGTTAAAAAAATTTCAAGAAAAATGTTGAGTCTAAGCTCTCAGCAAGCTATAAGCATCTACTGAACAACAGACCGCAAAGACAGATTGTTGAGTCCAAGCTCTCAGCAAATCAGGTCCAGGATTATGTCATTCACCTCAAGCAAAGAAAGAATGCTGAGTCCAAGCTCTCAGCAAAATAGGTGATATATGGCATTCCATATCAAAAGGGCACAATCGTATGCTGAGTCCCAGATCTCAGCGTAGGACTTTCACATTGCTGAGTATTCAACACATGCATCTTCGCATGTTGACCAGCAAGAAGGAGATAATTAATTCAAATATATCTCGAAAGGCGGGATTATCCAATGATGAAGAAACTACAGAGTTTGCTTTCATTACAAAGTAACTCTAGCACAGGGCAGCGACGAATGCCAAGGAGACATGTCTGCCACACTCAAGACTTCGATGAAGAAGGACGTAAGGCAAACCGTCACCAACTGCCCAACTGTTGATTCATCCATATCAGAAGAGGAGATCCAACCGCTCACTGTGGAAGTCGGTTAAAGAGGGATCGCATAAAAGATTTCTGGTTTGGGAACTCTAACCTTAATGCTCCCATACCTTCTGATTCAAAATTCTTCCATACCTTTTGAAACTCTCAGAAGAATACATCAATGGCGGAATCTTCAAACCGCACCAATCCCCCTGCCGAATCATCTAGAAACACCAACATGCCCGGAGAACCAGAACAATTCCAGCCAACCTTTACAGGCATCTACAAGACGGAAGACATCAATGAGTCAATTCCATACTACCGCCTAGTCGCCATAAGTCAAGGAAAATGGCCTGGTGAACTCACCAATGAACAAAAAACGGCTGCTCAAAGTCAAGAAGGACAAGATACTGTATGAGCCATTGTTTCAGAAGCACTGGTGTGAGGATCTCATACGTAAACTCGATCTAGAGAACCTGCTGAGATACTTATTTGCATAACCGAAGAAGTTTCGACCACAGATAGTTGCAGAATTCTTCGCGCGTGCAATTGTTGATAAAGATGAGAAATTCTTCACCACGAGTGTTTTGGGTATCAAAATCGTAGTAAGCCCAGAAGTTTTGGAGAAGAAGTACGGACTCCGCAATGATGGTGAAGATGTAGCCAACTACAAGATCAACGTTGAAGCCGAGATGAAGAAGAGATGGCTGAGATGGAAGTCGGAATCATACACCGATTCATGGAAAGTAGCAACACCACTGAAATCTCTAGCAGAACCAATGAGAAGCTTAGCACAATCAGTCATAAGGATGCTAGTGGGCGAAGTTGGCTCATTCTCTGAGTTAAGTGCTAAGAAGCTTGCTGTTTTGATGGCAATTGAAGATCAAGTTCGTGGAAATTGGGCAAAGTTCATCTACACCAAATGGCTAGCGCATATCTACAAGAACAAGAGTGTGAAGAAGGATCACACGTTCACTCAAGACGTAGGCTTTGGACTGAAGATAAGCCACTTTCTGGAAGGGATCATACTAGAACGAAAACGCTACCGAGGTGAGGATTTGATCTACTCCGACTACATACCGCTAACCAGAAAACAATAACCACCGAAGAATTTTAGGGAATCATTGATACTAAAGGGAAAGAGCAACATCAACCCTAAAGAGGCATGCTTTGATGAAGAAGAACAACACCAAGGTCATATCGTTATGCCTACTACTGCTCCACTTACTACCGAGGAACTTGAAGAAGAACGGCACAAAGTAGAACAGGATGCCCTGTTTATTAAACTTGAAAATTTGGTCAACATTCCATCACAAGAAACTGGTCAACTCTTAGATTAAACCATCTTGAAGAGGAGGCGAACGCAGAGGAGCCCTCAACAAAGGAAAGGGAAACCAGCGAGTGATGATGAGAAAGTCAAGAGAAGGAGCAAGCAAAGAAGATCTTCAGGAAACACTCTCCGAATCAATGTACCTGAGGTAGATACTTTTCTACCATCCTCAGATGTCGTCAAGGGCACGGCGACAGAATCCACAGATGCCACTGCAAAGCGAAGGCTTGAATTTTCCGATGAGGAAGAATCTCAGAAGAAAAGGCAACAAAGGAAAGCGCTCCAGAGGGCACAAGAACAAAGAGACTATGTTAAGTTCCGACTTGAGATGACACTTGAAGAAAGGAATCCAAGATACGCAGAAATCATGGCAAGTTATGCAGAGCGTTTTAGGTATTACTGTTGTAATCCCACCTTAATTTGATATTTTGATGTGTCAAAACTATATACCAAAGTCTAGGCTTTAAAGTATTACCTCATGTAATCCATGTATAGGATAATCGAGTTGTAATAGTCTATGAAGGAGGATTTCATCAAAACTGTGGAACAATTTTTAAGAAGACATCATTCTGACGAGATAGCTGTCGAGCATACAAGACGAAGATAAGCAGAGCAGATCAAAGTCACAAAAACTGCGCAGACAATTTTTCCTGCCAAAGTCTGAATACTCAAAGAAAATTGTTGAGAGGCGCTCACATTTTCAGGTCAAGACAGTTTCGCGTCTGAGAATGCGTAAGAGGCTAGTGTCGAGCAGTCGCAGAAGATCCTTGAGGAAGTCAATAAGAAAAGACAGACACTACTCAGTTGTGACTGATGTACAACGTTGTTTGAATGTCTGACACATCAAGTACAAGCTGCTCCGAAAAGTAGGTCGATGCAGCAGAGATATCAAAGGAGAAAGTTACATTTTACAGAGAAGAATGGACTATGATTGGACATTCTTCTCTATGTCTCTACCGACTATTTTATGGGTCTCCACATATAAATAGCAGGAACTACAGAGACATAGAAACCTTTGCAAAAATCTTGTGCCAAACCTCTGTAAAATCTCGCACATTTGAATCTACGACACACCAGCCTCTCCACAAAAGTTAAAGCTCAAGGAATTAAACACTTTCAAGAGAGAAGGCACTAATATCGTGGTTTATTTATTAAACACGAAGCATTCATTGCTTATAGAATCTTTGGAGATTCACCGTGTTACCCTGGGTACACGAGGATTAAGTCAGCCGACTTAATCTACCTCTTTAGTGTTCTTATTCTTTGAATAAGAACATAGCAGTCTGCTCTTGCAAAGGAAGAGTAGGTTATTACGGGCAACTGCCAAACTATGAAAGTTCTTGGAAGAACTCAACCATCCAACCTACCGAAGGAGGAAAAGGGAGGTTTGTCCTCAGTCCAACTTCGAGCCGGTCTACAAAGAAGACACAGAGCATTTGACGGACTGAAGAAGGAATGAAGTACAGCTACCTGGGTGAGTGATCCTTTGTGCTGTGGACGAAGGTCTCTACAGCAACTGGCTATAGATCGTGGGGAGTGTATTTTCATTACTTAGTGACTTACCGGATCTGATATAAAATGTGCAATTCTGGCATAAATACCGAGGTTCATTCCGAACGGGAGGGCCTCATCCCGAACAGCAGCCACAGCGGAATTTGAAGTATCCCGAGCAGGAGATCGAAATTCCGCTCAGGAGGAGCTTTGTCGAGGAAATACCCCCAGGGCCTAGACTAATCTCGAACGGGAGCCCTTTGTCCCGTTCAGGGCCGAGTTGATTTGGGCGCAGTAAACCGGCCGGTCGAGCCATCCTGAACAGGATAGGGCTCATTCCGTTCGGGACCAGTCACGCGATATAAAAGGAGGACGCACGGAACAGCTCAGTCGCTCGTCTCTCCCTCTTCCGAACGGTACCCCTTTCGAATTTCTTGCATCCCTTTCGTTTTTCCGGCCAACAAAGGGTGGCATCATAGTAAGAACAAACATGTGTTGCTTAGTCAGGAGAATATACTCAATGCAGTATCTCCATTCATGACCAGTTAGAGGATTGAGAGCAAGTAAATGATCGACAGTAGACATAGACATATATGAAACAATAAAGAATCTTAAATAAGAACATACATGTAGAACTTCGAAAACAAATGCATTGAAAACCTTTTAATAAATCAAATACAAATGTTTTCCACTAATTGCCCAAGAGTTCCCACCGCAAGCTACACTCGTAGACGTTTATGATGTCACCCTCAACCAAAACTGCGGGTTTTAAGCCCCAATCCATTTAATTTCACTACCATGTCAGGAAGCTTTTGACACTAGAAATTAATAATTAGTGAAAACCTTAGACCAAGCCATCTCTCAAGAACAGGGATGCAATTCTTGCATTATATTCTAAGATGCTTCTAAGCGATTAACCACAAATTTAACTCCGGCCAAAAGAGACAGTTTGGCATGGCACGTAACCATACCGCACAGCCCTTAAAGCTTTTGTTATCTATAATTTAAATCAATCCTAAAATACTTGTGAAAGAGATCTACGCAAGCTACACTCGTAGACATTTACGCAAAACCCTCCCACTATTAACATGATTTAAATTCATGGTCTAGAAATCCCAACAACCGTACCCATGCACCTCCAGGAATTAGCAAGCTACACTCGTAGACGTTTACTAGAACGAGAGATACACTTACAGCGTAGGACCGCTTTGTGGAGGTCTATTGATTTTAATTAAAAAATCTGCTTAGTATTTTTCTTTTTAAAGGTTTCTTATATGCGCACATATAATTTCTTTGTTATTATATTTTCCAAATTTTTGCATGTAACTAAATCAACCCAAAAATTCCCAAAATATAATCCAACAAAAGAAATTAATCACATAAGCATACTTGGAAAGCTGTAAATAATAAAAGCGATAAAACATGCTTTTCCTATTATCTACACATGCTTAATAGCGCACATAAATTAAAACACATATCATACGAGGACAATTAAGACAAACAAAAATTCCTCGTGGCCCCAAAAATAGAAAAAATAAATTCTATCTATTACAATTTGAATTTTGAATTTTTTGGATAAGTCCAAATCTTTTCAAATCTTCTAGGGCCTTCAAATCTTCAATCACCAAATCTTTTGGGATTTAGGCCTTTGTGATCTGATGATTTGCTCTAACCCTAATGCAAACCCTAGGGTTTACACAGGATTGTACAAACCACCAAAACACGAGCCAACACCTTAGGGACAGCAGCCGCCGACGACAGCCACCGCTGCCGCCCGCCGCCGACCGCCTGCGCGCATGCGCAACGCGTTTCCATCGTGCCGCCGCGCGCTCGCAGCCACGCCGCCCGCCCCGTCGTCGGTCCCAGCCCGCGCGCGCCCGTCGCCGTCGTGTCTGTCTTCGTTCTTCGTCCTCGACCCGTCCAATTACAGATTTTAAAAAAATAAAATTTCTATTCTATTACAATTTTCAAATCTATACTAATCATGGATTTTCTCGTGATTTTACAAAATTAATTCAGCCCTACACGGATAAACCACCGCGGGCTGAATTACACGGGTTGCCACGAGGAACAAAAACCATCCACAACATTCATAAAATTCAAACATGCATAACGAATCCATTATGAACAACAAGGCCATAAAAATAGAACCTGGCTCTGATACCAATTGTAGGGTTTTACCGTGAACCGAATCACCAAAACCAAATGAACCGGACCGTTTATGGTTATTGTTCATAAAACATTCATAAACCCTAAGCATGCTCCTATTGAATTTAATGCGTGGATAAAGAATTATTTACCTTAATTCCGTAGTCTTATTAACGATCTTCCATGTTTGTATTCCCAGGTTCAGAATCAACCACGCGATATAATTAAATCTGCGGAACAAGAAATTAGAAATCTAATTTCTAGATTTAATAATGATCGAAGAAGACAGAGAGAAAGAATTAGGAGTTGTTCTCCAGATTAGATCTTCAGATCTGTTTCCCGGTGCGTTCAGATCTGCTACTGGTGAGGATTCCACAGATCTGTATTTGAGCAGGACCACAATTCAAAAATTCTACTCCTCTGTCCTTGAAGTCGGCGCCCACCTTTCTCTCTCACTAGGGTTTTAATTTTTCAATTGTGTTAAAACTTGTGAGGGAGAGCTATCTAATTATAGACCTAGGGTTGTAAACCCAAATGGGCTCATGGGCTCAATTCATCACACTTTCCTTGGGCCAGACCTGGGACCTAATGCAAATAATAAAGTGGGCATATGAATTAATTAATTCCCATGTCCACAACCCAGGACACAATTAATTAATTAATATTAATTCTTTTTCACCACAGAATTAATACTGACCTACCCCTTTATTACCACGTTATGAGAACGGGCTGCATTATTTGAGAATCCCCATATTTAAGGTTACCGGACATTCATTAATTAGTCGGAGCCTCTGACAAGCTCTAACTACAATTAATTAATATCTTATAATTCCTGAGTAGTACCACTCTATCCTTATCACTCGTGCCTGAACTTAATCAGCCTGTAGGACTTTGGCACGATGAATGTTATTGAGCTCCTCAGGGAATGTCCCCATCCCATTACTCGGATATGGTTACCTAAACCCAGTCTCAGGCGGTACTAAACGAACTATTGTTACCCATGATGCGGATATACGAGCACGTTACTCAGGCTCTCCACCATGGCAAGTCAAAGCAATAGTCAACCCGTGCAAACCCCTGAACCTTCGTTAAGGTTTGGACTCAATCAATATAACGAGATCATTTATTTGTTGATGTCAGACAGACGAATACATCTCACTGCGGTCCATCAATACGCCACCTCTACGTACCAGCATGTCAAGTGACCAAGACAGACTACTTATTCCGATGATGCCGCAGCCATCCGGACAGACGTATCCTCATACGCTGTCTTGGCTGTGATTAGGTTTATGTCTCACTAGGTCAAGTGATCATATTATCTTCTGCGATCTACAACACGCCGTATGATCGTCCCTATCGGTGAGACAAGAGGATACCATTGTTCATACATGTAAGATTGTTAACAGATAAAGGAAATAAACCGTTGTATACTCATTATAATAAATGCTTTCAGAATACAAAACCCATCAATGTCTCTATCTTCAATTCAGGATCAGATTTGGACTTCCCATAGTCGCGTCGATCGTTGGAGAACAGCGTCGATCGACACCCTTGAAACACCCTCGATCGACGTAGAACGTGAGCCTGGTTTTCACGGCTTCCGTCGATCTCTCTTTTCCTCTCGTCGATCGATCCATCTAGATGTCTGCGTTGATCGACGTGCCCTGGCATTGATCGACGTGGATCTGGAACTTCGAGCAATTTCCAATTCTTCCCTCTTTTTCCGACTAAAACCTGCACAATTCACCAATCACGACATTACGAGCACAAAAGCCAATTCATGCACAAAAATACACATAAAACAATATAAACATCACTCAATTAGTCAAAGAACAACTAGATAAGTTGGTAAAAATACTAACTTATCAGCGTCTAAGAATGCGTAAGAGGCTAGTGTCAAGCGGCCGCAGAAGATCCTTGAGGAAGTCAATAAGAAAAGACAGACACTACTCAGTTGCGACTGATGTACAACGTTGTTTGAACGTCTGACACATCAAGTACAAGCTGCTCTGAAAAGTAGGTCGATGCAGCAGAGATATCAGACATGTATGTTCTACACAGAAGTTAAATCTCCGACACACCAGCCTCTCCACAGAAGTTAAAGCTCAAGGCATTAAACATTTTCAAGAGAGAAGGCATTAATATTGTGGTTCATTTATTGAACACGAAGCATTCATTGCTTATAGAATCTTTGGAGATTCACCGTGTTACCCTGGGTACACGAGGATTAAGTCAGCCGACTTAATCTAACTCTTTGGTGTTCTTATTCTTCGAATACGAACATAGCAGCTTGCTCTTGCAAAGGAAGAGTAGGTTATTACGGGCAACTGCCAAACTGTAAAAGTTCTGGGAAGAACTCAACCATCCAACCTACCGAAGGAGGAAAAGGGAGGTTTGTCCTCAGTCCAACTTTGAGCCGGTCCACAGAGAAGACGCAGAGCCTTCAACGGACTGAATAAGGAGTGAAGTATAGCTACCTGGGTGAGTGATCCTTTGTGCTGTGGATGGAGGTCTCTATAGCAACTGGCTATAGATCGTGAGGAGTGTATTTTCATTACTTAGTGAATTATCGGATCTGATATCTGAAGAGTGGACGTAGGACTTAAGGCTCTGAACCACTATAAAATATCCTGTGTGGTTTACAGTTTTCTTTCCTTACGCACTTTACGGTTTTCTAGCATATCTTGAAACCTTCAACACTTGCCTCGTAAGTGTTGAAGTGCATAATCTGTTGACTGCCTACAACTGCGAAACTGTTAAAACAATCTACTGGCTAACGTGAATAGTATTGCTAAAACTGCTAAGTAAAACTGTGTCAATAGTTAGCTGAATTGTCTAAGTTATAGTGCGAATCTACATTTAATACTTTCGCTGTATATTATACGTACTCTGATCTGGGACCAACAGAGCGCAATGCCAAGATTCAAGCTAGAGAACAAACAGGTCACATCACTCAGAATGATGCTGAGAAAATGCGAGCCGAGAAAGGGAAAAGTAAGGTCACGTTCGCTGAAGATGTGGAAGCAATTGCTGATCTTGAGCGAACATAACTGAAAGAAGCCCTAAAGGAATCAAGAAGATTGCCGACTCCAGGACAAAGAGAAAGGAGTTGTGACGCAACACAATTTCAGCCCGCCACCGTTCAGGGGGGAAGCGTAAGTGCTGAAGAAATTACTGAAAGAATTTTGTTGCAGGCTGCTGAGGAAGAAGGTAGAAGTCCTGTTGTTGAAAAGGAAAGTGAACCAGAACTATTGGTTGCGCAAGGAGGAAGTCAAATTGTAACACTCATGGTAGAAGCCAATCTGGAAATAGCGTCAGACCAGATCCCGGCTATTGATTCAGGAAATCAGGAAGCAGAGAACAAGAATGCAGATTCAGAGACAGTCATGCCAAAGAACGCCCAGCAGATCACCACAGCCAATGAAGAAGTTGATGCTGAGGAACCTACTGTTGAAGCAAATGCCTCACTTAATGCTGAGTCAAGAGCACGTCTACAAGAAGAGCTCACAGCAAGTGTGCGAGCACGGAATGAGCAATATCTACACAAAATGGGTATTGAACCTTCTACCGTTTCAGGATGGAATACAGAGGTAGATACCACAAGTGTCCTCAAAAGAACCATATAATCCATCTGGCAACGATGCATTCCGGTTCTCAGCTTTCCAGAAGTTTCAGGTATATCCTTCAGTGATCTTCCTAGCTCTCATGATGAAGAAGATGCAGGGATTATCGCAGATGGAGAATCCATATTTTGAGAAGAAACTCTAAGAGTGCCCATGGAAGGACCACCCGACAGGAACTACAAAGCACAGCGGATTGCGAAGTGGTGTCCTCCTGTGACAACAAGAGATGAGAAGAACGAGGATCTCATCTCCTGGGCACGAGACATAAGCATGTTCATCAAAACTCAAGCTGCCGCAAAAGTCAATGACTTATATCCTGCTGAACTCCAAGGAGAGTCGTCCGATCAAGAATGGTTAAGAACAGAGTTCAAGAGATGGTAATTCTTTGATTATGCCTCTCATGAATTACATTATGAGGACCGCTCAATCATGATGGCAAGGATGTGTCTTAATTACTGGAGGAGTGAAGAAGAATGAGCTGATGATTGGATGAACCAAACATCTAAAAGACAGTATACAGAGAAGCAAGTTGCTGCAAGGCTACAGAAGATCCAGGCTCACAAAGCAACCACTGGAGATCGATCTCTGCCACCATCAGAATACGCCATAGAAGATTCTCCGCCATTCACCCAAAAATTCAAATCTCCTGCCACCAGACGTCAAATGACTGCTGCTGAGGAACTGAAGAAGAAGAAGTTAGCAGAAGAATAAGCTGCACGAAAGAAAGAAGAAGATAGGATGAAGATGTTGGAATTCAAGGAGAAATCCTAAATGAACTCGCCAACAAGCCTTTCAGGGTACAGAACTTACGGCCATCCAAAAATATTTCTGCCGAAGAAGAAGAAGAAGAAAGGGAAACCACACACTCTGTAATGGCTCTGGCTAATCAACCATCCACTTCAACTCCAAGATTGACAACCACAACTCTCATGTCTACCACTGAAAATCAAATTGTACCTGCTGAGGAATCTTCGTTCATGGCAATTGAGCCTTTGAATACCAGCACCTATCAGAGGGATCTCCAGCACTATATTCATACCATGGTAGGGCGGAGTATCGGAGAGCAAATGATACCAATCATGCACAAGGAAATCCCTACCAAAGTGTTTGAAGCTAAAGACGAAATTCTTGCCATCCAACTTGACAACTTCGAGACCTTCTCCACTGGAATTTTTGTTGCGATCAAAGAGGGGGAAGAGAAGAGGATAGCTAAAGAAGCAGAAAGAAGAATGGAGCAAGAAGAAATGATTCTTTGACTGGAAGCGAGAAGACTACCGGAAGAAGAGCTAAGGAGACAGCGTGACGAAGAAGAGAGAGAAGAACAAAGAAAAATTGAAGAGAAGGAAAGAATCAGAAGACAAGAACGAGAAGCTCTCGTGGACAAATTCATGAAGAAGACAACAGAAACTATCAACAAAATGAAGAAGCCCACTGTCGGTTCCTCAAGTGCCAAGAATGCTGCTGATTCAGACTCCTCAACGACAAAGAAGTAATATCTCTCTAAACTCTACACCTCCTAGCTGATTGAACAATTTTTTGCTTTCAATTTGGGTTATGTGAATGTATGAAAGGATATATAACTATCAATGAAAACTAACCTAGGTTGAAGACAACATCTCATTATCCGACGCTGATTTAAATGAATAAGCTGAAATTACACACTTAGTGTAATCAGCAAATTGCGTGGAATGTGATGTGTGTGAAATGTTCCGTGATTGCTTGATAATATCGCGTAAATATGTTTTGTGCTTACTTGGTAAAATGGCCTTGAAGCTATTTACATGATTGATTTGATTTCGAGCAATACCCTTGATATGTTGAGGGGGAATGTTTAGGAACAATACTGAGTCTACGGGAGTTGAGTCACTTAGAATAGATTTGATAAGAGATTTTTATGTAATCTCAATAATCAGCTTTCCCATGATCAGTTAGAATTAAAGCTTAAGATAGAGGCTTTGATCGCACCAAAAAGGGGGAAATTGTTAGGAATATTATTAGACCCCTCTATTGTAAACCAATTCTTTATCATAGTTTGATATGTTTTGGTGGATCAAAGCTATAGAAACTCAGTATCGAGCCAATTGTAAAAAGTTCTGTATAGGAATTCATACTCAATTTGTAATAGATTAAGAAATAGAGAGAATCTGGTTTGCTAAAGAAGTAAGCAAACTTGCCTAATTGCTGAAGATTGCTAAAGAGAAGAAAGGCTAGTGATGCGAAGGAAGCGACAAGAATGCTGAAGAAGGAACTCCAGCAAACTACGGAGACATCCGACGCACATCAGTAGCCAGCAGACGACAATCAGCAATCAAGAGAGAAGTTACAAAGCCAAATATCAAACGGATTACAAATTACAAGAAGAACCAACCAATCAAGAGGATGGAACAATCATCATGAAGAAAAAGGGTTCAGACCTACAAAGGATCCGTTCTGACAAGAGACGGCTAAAGACAGATGCTACGCCAATCAGAGACGGGGAGACTTGAAGAGTCTCTATCCACAGCAGAAAAAGAAAGCATGCAGATAGGCGAGCATTCCCTTTGAGTCTAACGGATAAGATTCAAACAGTCACCTATAAATAGGTGTCATCCTTATTTGATTAAAAGGTTCGCGATTTCATACATACAAGAGATAACAAAAGAGATCAAACTCTGTCTCTGTATCACGCGAACACAACCGAGCTAAGTTCTTAATTGGAGCTTTAAGCAAACTTTCATAATAGAAGCTCGAAGATCTGAGAAGTTTATCTTCCTAAGGGTATATTGGGATTCCTTATATTCTAGAAAGAATCTAGCAGTCTCTATTGCGGTGCAAGAGTGATTCGTACGGGCAACGCCAACACAAGGATAGGTTCCGGGAAGAACTATAAAACTCCCAGTAGTCGACGTCCGAGGAGAAGGGAGGTTTTTCCTCACTCTAAGGAGCGACACCGGTTGAAGATGCGTGCTGAAGGTGCATGCCGACCAGACGGAGGAGCTGCTCAACGTTAGAGATCAGGCCTCACCTTGTACTCATTCTTCTAGTGAGATTTTCAGTCAAAGGACTGAAGAGTGGACGTAGAACAATTGTTCGAACCACTATAAAAACCCTTGTGTCGTTTACTGTTTTATTACGCTATTTGTTTGTAGATAGATTATTTGAAACTCAACACATCAAGTGTTGAAGTATAAACTGCAATCAATCTAACGAATACACGAGCTAAAACTTTTAGATAAACACTTGCTAAGTCGAGACCTTAGCAAGACACGTGCAAGATAAATTTAATACTTCCGCTGCATATAAAATAACTATGATCGGGGACCAACATCATTTTAGACATCTAATAATCGATCATCGGCAAATCAGATTATTCAATTCAGTTTGCAAGTAAAAATCCCTTCATTTGAACCCTTACTCTTTTCATCTTAAGTTAGTTACTAGTCATAGCCTGACTAACTTATTCCTTTTGTCTCCACCAACAAGTGTCGCTATACTTTTTTACTCCAGTCTCCAATCCTTTGCAGTTAAATCTTTTATTTAACTGCTATCTCACCAACTGACTAATCATCAGCTGTGAAATTTTGATCGTCTCTTTAAATTGGTGGAAGCTAATTTCTATATAAATTACAACTCGAGAAACCTATACAAAGATTACAAGTTTAGAATTACTCTATTTCACTTGTTTTATCTAGAAAGTTCTATACATAAAAAAAAACAACTGACTTAATTTGACACAACAATTATACTTCCTAACAATAGCTCTCCTATTACTTATTGTACTTAAAAAAAAAGTTTTACTATTTTCTAATCAAAATAGTATTTTTACAAATCAAATTACTTTTATATTTAACCTGGATAAAATGAAATAATGATGGAGAATTGTCGATCCAGGACCCAAAAGATAGTTAAATTGTCAATCCAGGACCCGAAAGATGATTTGTCAATCCTGGACCTGAAAGATCAAACAATTCTCAATCCAGGACCTGATATTGAGGTCCTGGATTGAGAATTGTATGATCTTTCGGGTCCTAGATTGAGAATTTTTGTGATCTTTCAGGTCCTGAATTGACAATTAATCTTTCAGGTCCTGAATTGACAATTAAACTATCTTTCGGGTCTTGAATCGATAAAACTCCAATAATGATATATGCGATACTAGCGATCTTTTTCATTCATTTTTTTTAATTAAAAAATTAAAATTAATTAACTTGATAAAATATATTTTTCCAAATTTACAATAAATACGTAGAGAAAAAGAATTAACTTTAAATAACTCTTAATATGAGAAAGAAAAGTTCTTTTAAAAAATATATATATAAGAAAGAAAAGTACATATGTTAGAAAATATACTTTAATCTTTTTCTTACTTTAAACAATGTAGTAAGTAATATGTTTAAAGATTTTACCAAGTTTATTGTACTGATCATTTATCTAAATTAAGAAAAGTGAATTATTATTATTATTATTAAAATAATACAAATATATTAATTGTTTCAAATGGACAGAATACATTTTCTGGATTTAGGTTATTAGTTTTTTTGGGCTATGAAGGAGAGAGAGTTGTGTTGGGTTTGTGTAGGTTATGGAACAAAATTCATTGGTCTAACCGGCAGTTCAATGGGATCAGCCTGTTCGACACGTGAGTCCTGAGGGTCCAGCCCAATAAATCCAAGATTTTTTAGTTTAAAGGGTCTTGATATTAACCCGCATTTTAACTCGATCTTTTCAGATCAATTCACTAATTTCGGGTTGAACTAATAAACCTACAAATAAAAATTGACAAGAATTCTAGATTTTGTATTATTATAGAATCATTTATATGCAGTTTATAAAACACATTTATTCTACATATGGTTAAAGATTAGTATCTTGTCGGGTAGATGCTATCAGTGGCGGATCCAGAAAATCCCCGTGAGGGGGCTGAAATTTTTTTTTTGTCTCCACTGGACTTCAATCTTTCGTATCATATTTTTTTTCTTATTTCCATCCATTTTTTCTTCTTTATGAGGGGGGCTAATCCAAAAAATTCTGGATCGCGATACTACAAAAACGAAAAAAATCCGGATCGCGATACTACAAAAATAAAAAAAAATTCCGGCGGGGGGGGGGCTGGAGCCCCCCCTAGCCCATACGTGGATCCGCCAATGGATGCTATGTAGATAGGGGTGGAAATAGGTCAGGCTACTCAACATGGGCTTACGGCCCAACCTACTTAGAGCTTACATAGATTCGGCCTATCTCATAAAAAGGTCAGGTTTGGGCTTCTTTAATGACCTATATAATGAAACAGACTTAGGCTCGGGTTTCAAATCCGGCCTTTCAAGCCTAATAGGCCGACCTTCTTAAATAATTATAATTATTAGATATATTCATTATTGTATATAAAAAATTAAATTCATAATTATATACAACTTGAATATTTATACTAGTAGTTTATATTCTAAAGTCCGAATTAGATTCAAGAACTCATTTCAAGTTTGAATAGATTTACATATATATTTAATTTATAAAATAAATAATGTATTTCTAATTTAAAAATGTTTTTAAAAAAAATTATTAAATAGGCTTAAATAGGCCTCTAGTAGGCTAGAAGGCCGGCTTATATCACTAAAAAGGTCAGGCTAAAGCCTTTATAAAAGACTATGATAGTAAAGAGGCTAGACCGAGGTTTAGTGAATTTTTCGCAGGCCCAGGCCTATTGGAGCATAATCTATCTAGGCCCGACCTATTTCCACCCCTACATATAGATTAATAAGAGTTTATTGTAAGGTTGGGATTCTTGGATACAGATTAAATCTTTAAGAGTTGGTCTCCTGAGAGACGGTCTCACTATTTTTTTATTGTGAGACGGACCTTAATACATCATTTCAATAAGTTAAATACATCATTTCATTTTTAAGAATTACATTATTTACAACAAAGAAATACATCATTTCATTAAATTCATATTACAATAAAAATGGTGAAACATCATTTGCAATAAAGAAATACATCATTTTATTAAATTCGTCTTACAATAAAAATGATGAGACCGTCTCATCTGAGACTTTGCCAATCTTTAAAACCTCAAATTATTTTTGGTAGTTATGATAATCTATCCCAAACTTTAGCAATTTATGTAATTCTATAATATTGTTTCAAATTTATAGAATTCTATCCTACATTATTTATTCCTAAAAAGTTGACTTGGTGATTATATTACAATTATATTTCAAATTTTAAATGATTAAATATCATAAATATCTATATTCAGGTAATAATATTATAAAAAAATCTATTTAATTACGTAAATTTTAATTAAATTACATGATTTAAAAATCACGTATTAAAGTTTAAACAAGTTTAGTTTAATTTATACAACTTTTAAGTATAAAAATGTATGTAAATACGTAAATTTAGTTTAATTGCAGAACTTCTTATTTAATTACATTATTTAAAATTTAATTTCATGATTATTTTATACTTAGTTACGTGGTATTTTGTTATGATTAAATTTGTAATTCAATTTAAGTCTTGACTTAATTACGTGATTTTTAATTTAATGACATTATATAACATTTAAATTCATTTAAACTATAATTTTTTTAATAATATGATTTTTTATTATGATTAATTTAAACTTTTTCAAAATTTATTATCAAAACTCAAATATTAAAGATATTTAATTACTTAGAGTTTAAGTTTAATTTTTAATTGTAATGTAATCCCCACATCTTCAACTTTTTTTAAAAATAAAATCTAAACTAAATTACATGTCGACCCTAACAGTTTATGTGGTGCTAATGTGGCAAAAAAATTTAATTGTGGGGTGAAATTACATAATTGAAAATTAATGTTTGATAAAATTTCATAAATTTAAAATTATGAGATAGAATTTCATAAATTGCTAAAATGTGGTATAGATAACTATAATTACCTAATTATTTTTCCAATAACTATCAACTCTTAGGACGAGCAATCTACAAATTCTATTTCTCAACCTAATCCGTTTGCTATAATTTGGTCAATTTCAAGTAAAGTAACTCATAAATAAATCCACTAGATATTAAAATAAAAAAGCAATTAAATAACAAATGATTCATTGTAAGATAGTGGATTGTGCTTCATTTTTGTGAGTTTCAATCCTAATATAGGGTTTGGAGCCATCCAAGACCAAGTATTTTGTTGTTGCGGGTTTTTTTTTTCCCATAAGAGTATTTATGCAGTTGGAAAAAAATTAATTTATGATAGGATTTTATTTGAAGTTATATTAGGGGAATCTCATCAAATTTATACAGCCATACGAATATGATCATATCTTTTGACCAGAGCACTTATTGTACGATTTCAATCGAAAATTCAAATATTTTTTATTGGACGCCTTTTTTAAATTGTGAGAATATTCTCGATTTTATTTTCATTTCTTCTTTTGTCAGTCCATATCTTCTGAAATTTTGCTTCATCTCAATTATTAACCTTCTATATGCTCATCTTATCATTATTA
The DNA here is from genome assembly GCA_026898455.1 of Plectranthus barbatus. Taxonomy (NCBI): domain Eukaryota; kingdom Viridiplantae; phylum Streptophyta; class Magnoliopsida; order Lamiales; family Lamiaceae; genus Plectranthus; species Plectranthus barbatus. Next base: position 384,238 of record JAPKLW010000428.1, read on the forward strand.
TGCAATTAATATTCATAACCCTATAGCATAATATCTTTCAAATACAAGAAATCAACTATATATGCTATGTAATATTGTTTAATTTGTACAATTAATTAACTCTAACGCCGGTAAATCACACTGCAATCATAGTCAATATTAAACTACAAGAAATACTATGCGAGATACCTTCACACATCAATGAGTAGTACTCTTATTTCTTAACTAGGACTGTAAATGAGTCAAACTGTTCGTGACCTATTCGAATCTCAACTCGATAAAAGCTCGTTCGAACTCGTTTAGAGAAGCTCGTTTATTAAACGAACCAAACTTGAGCATCATAGTATTCGACTCGTGATCTCGTTAGCTAAAAATAGTAAGAAATATAAAATAATTAATATTAGAAAAGTAATATTTTCATGATTTAAGAGTAACAATAATAATAAATATTTCTAATAATGAGAAAATTTTCAATTTCAACTTGAATATGGTATTAATTTACAAATAAATAACTTTTTCTTTAAAATAATGATGAATATTTTAAATACTTTCCAAATTTAGAAAGTTCATTTAAACTCGATTAAGTTCGTGAACTTCAAAATGTTCGATAAAAAAGCTCGAAGCTCGACTCGATAATAAACGAGTCAAACTTGAGCATGACACTACTCGACTCGACTCGGTTCGATTACACCCCTATTCTTAACATAAGAGATGTGTCCTAATGAGTTGCATTAGCCAAGAGTCTACCGGGAAAAATAGAAAAATATATCATCTTTCACAAATCAATAAAATTATTTTTTTTAAAGATTGTTAGAAAATTATATCCCAAGTTTTATTTCGTTAAAGAGATTTGCCCTTATTTGTTGACTTAGCAATTAAGTGTCATGTGGCGATGATGTATTGTTAACTCACTACCACATGATGTCGTATTAGCGACACGTGACAATGATGTGGTATTTTAATTTTAATGTTTTTAATGTATTCTAATTTAATTATTTATTTCTTTTTATTTTTATATTTTATTCATTTCAATAATATTCTTTTTAGTTGAAATATTGTAGGTCCCAAAATCAGAGTATAAATGATGTGCACAACGGAATGTCTTAATGTAAACTTGCACTTTCAAACTGGTTGTTCAGTAATAATTTAGTTTGTCTAAAAGCTCAGTTTATGAGTCGAGTAGTAGTTAGTCCGTTTTAAACTATACTTCAACACTTGAGTGTTGAGGTTTAAGAGACGTAAACTGATAAATAGCGATAGCAATAAATGACTCAATAGATTATAGTGGTTCGGACACCAAAAGGTCCTACGTCTATACTTCAGACAAAGTCTAGAAATCCACTAAATGATGGATTACAACAAGGTGCTCTCACGATCTATTACTAGTCGGTGAATGCCTCATCTTTCGATTCACTAGTTCACTTGTCCGGTCCTATGTCATCATTCACTTCGCAGCTTCTCAGAGTGTGCACACACCACGCAGCCTCCTCGTTGTCGGAGTGAGGTTTTTAGAGCTATCCTCAGAACTTCACTGCTTGCGGCTAGACGCCCGTCAGAGTCAAAGTACAGAGCGTACTTGACTATTGTGTTCTTTCTTGAAGATTAACTCAATAACAAAGAGTTGGTTCCCACACTTATCCAAAATCTACGTTTTGAGGTCCGGTAAGGAAGTCACCCTCCAAATGGACTGCACACTTGTACACAACCTCAATCCTCTCATCAAAAATCAATGCATTATTTCAAATGAAAGAGAAAGGTTGTAAGGAAGAGCTTTGAGAAGCCTCCTACACCGAATATTATTTGGTTTAGGAAACCCAAAAGGGTAATCAAACATGCTTGTTGGTCCTGAAATCAGAGAGAAAGTATATGCAGCGAAAGTATAATGCTTGTAGTGGAAATAAAAACGTGACAAACTTGCACTTCTTTTGTGCTTGAACAGGTCAAACTCAGTTTAGTGTTCTTGAAAGATATAAGCTTAGGTCTGTCTTTAGTAAGTCAGTTTCAAAGTGTATACTCTTCAATTCATGGGCAAGTATTGAAGGTTTTGAAAGTCAGTTTGCAAAACCAAAGCAGGACAGAAATATAAAGGAAAGCACTAAAGAACACAAGATATTTATAGTGGTTCGGATCTAAAAATCCTACATCCACTCTTCAGACCAAATGTCTGGATAAATAACTAAGTAGATGCAAGCCTCCTAAATCACTATACACAACCCATCTGCAACTCCGTCCTTCGGCCTGCTGTGGTCACTTGCTTAGAAACTCCTTGTATACTTAGTCTTCAGGTTGAAGTGAGGACGACACCCCGCAGCCTTCTTCCTAGTGATTGGATGTTTACTGTTCTTCCTAGAACAAAGGTGGTTGGCATAAGCCCGTGAGAATCAGAATCCTAGAGTAGGAAACTGACTGCTATGGATATATCTTAGAAAGATATAATCGAATAGTAGCTTAGCTTTAAAGCTTCAGCCTCGTGCTACGAGGAAGTGGCATGGAGTATAAACTTGAGTCAGAGAATCAAGTCTTGTGTATGGAAACACTGAAACTCAGAGAGTTTTAGCAGAGAGATAGCTTTGATATATGCCCTTTATTGTGAGGAATTCGTAACTGTTTAAGGTTGAAGGGCAGACCTATTTATAGAGAAGCCTTCGAGCATTTTGAATTTCTGCCCGTTAGACACATAAATCCAGTCATTAGACTCATGAAAGATGTCGTCCAATCATACCCCATATTCTAGGTCTGCTCTGCTGCGTTAGTGTACCATACACTAACTTTATGTCAGACTATATTTCGGTCTGAGAAATCCAAGTTTGGATATCCTTGTACTGACTTTCACTTAGGCATGTGAATGCCAAAGTCTGACTTGAGCTTGAATAGCTCATGCTTTAAAAGTACAGGCTCTTATACTGACTTCCCAAGGTCAGTATAGCCAGCCTCCATACCGACATCCCATAGTCAGTATGGCTCACCCTCATACTCACTTCCCATAGTCAGTATGGAAAACCCTCATACTGACTTCCCATAGTCAGAATGGAAAACGTCCTCATACTGACTTCCCCTAGTCCGTATGGGAAGGCCCTCATTCCTAGTAAGTATGGGAAGACCCTATACTGAGTTCCCAAACTCAATCTTGGTCAAGGCCATACTTGGTGTGAACCAAATTTCAAGGTGTATGCTTCGTCAGTTCTCGAGCATCTCCTATACTCGACTTCAGCAACTAAGTTCTATTACAACTCGATTGATCCTATACAATTATTACAATCTTAGAACTCTAGAAACTGAAAAACTGACTAAGATGGCTTTTACAACCTTCGTGTAGGGTTTTTCCGTGAACCGAATCACCAAAACCAAACTGAACCGGATCGATCTATGGATATTGCTCATAATTAAATTTCTCAAAACCCTAGCATGCTCCTATGAATTTAATACAAATTTGTGGATTAAAGAATTACCGTAATTCCATCGTCACTATACCGATCTTTTGCGTTTGAATTCCAAACTTCAATTCAACCACACAATTCAATTTCTCTGCGGAAACAGAAATTAGAATACTAATATCTAGAGAAAAACGAAAATAAAGAATAGGGAAGAAAAGATCTGTTGTTCTCCAGATTAGATCTTCAGATCTGTGTCCCGGTGCTGATCAGATCTACTACTGGTGAGGACTCCGTAGATCTGTGGCTTGAGCAGGACCAGAATTCAAAAATTCTCCTCCTTTCTTCCTCGTAGGATCGGCGCCCCTCTCTCTCCTTAGGGTTTCAACTGAGTTTGAATCTTATGAAGTGGCTAGGGTTTCAGAGAGTTAGAGGTCTATTTATAGACCTAGGGTTATAAAACCCTAGTAGGCTCCTGGGCTCAATTCAACACACTTATTGGGCCAGACCTGAGACCTAATGCAAATAATAAAGTGGGCATATAAATTAATTAATTCCCATGTCCACAACCCAGGACACAATTAATTAATTAATATTAATTCTTTTTCACCACAGAATTAATACTGACCTACCTCTTTATTACCACATTATGAAAACGGGTTGCATTAATTGAGAATCCCCATATTTTAGGTTACCGTACATCCATTAATTAATCGGAGCCTCTGACAAGCTCTAACTACAATTAATTAATATCTTATAATTCCTGAGTAGTACCACTCAAACCTTATCACTCGTGCCTGAACTTAATCAGCCTGCAGGACATTGGTACGATGAATGTTATTAAGCTCCTCAGGGAACGTCCCCATCCTATTACTCGGATATGGTTACCTAAGTTCAGTCTCAGGCGGTACAACACGAACTGCTGTTACCCAAGATGCGGATATACGAGCACGTTACTTAGGCTCTCCACCATGGCAAGTCAAAGCAACAGTCAACCTGTGCAAACCCCTGAACCTTCGTTAGGGTTTGGACTCAATCAATATAACGAGATCTTTTATTCACTGATGTCAGACAGACGAACAAATCTCACTGCGGTCCATCAATACGCCACCTCTGCTTACCAGCATGTCAAGTAACCAAGACAGACTACTTATTCCGATAATGCCGCAACCATCCGGACAGACGTATCCTCATACGCTGTCTTGGCTGTGATTAGGTTTATGTCTCACTAGGTCAAGTGATCATATTATCTTCTGCGATCTACAACACACCGTATGATCGTCCCTATCAGTGAGACAAGAGGATACCATTGTTCATACATGTAAGATTGTTAACAGATAGGAGAAATAAACCGTTGTATACTCATTATAATAAATGCTTTCAGTATACAAAACCCATCAATCTCCCACTTATACTCAAAGCATAACTAAGCTATTACTGAGTATACAGTCCGTCTATCTAGTCTGTCTCTTTAACTACTATCAGTGGTCGGCATCCACCTCAGACCCAGCTCACGAATATGTCTTTCGTAAACTTTCTAGGGCAAGCTCTTTGTAAACGGATCAGCAAGATTGTCAGCAGTGTCAATCTTCTTAATCAGCACATCGCCCCTCGATATGATTTCTCGTATGATATGGTACTTTCTCTCTATGTGTTTGCTTGCCCTATGAGACCGCGGTTCCTTTGTGTTAGCCACTGCACCAAAGTTATCACAATAAATTGTGATGCTCCTCGGCAAACTCGGGATCACGCCCAACTCTAAAAGGTAGTTCCAGAGCCACACCCCCTCTTTCGAGGCGTCGGAGGCGGCGACATATTCCGCCTCCATGGTGGAGTCAGCAATGCATTTCTGCTTTGAGCTCCTCCAAGATACAGCTCCACCTCCCAGGGTAAACACATATCCTGAGGTCGATTTCTTCTCATCCTGGTCCCCTTGGAAATCCGAGTCTGTATAACCCACAGGGCACAAATCCTCACTTTGATAAACTAGGCCGAAATTCCTAGTTCTCTTCAAATACTTGAGGATATGCTTTACAGCAGTCCAGTGCGCCTGTCCAGGGTTAGACTGATATCTTGCTACCATGCCAACGGCATAACAAAGACTCATCTCATCTTTCTCCCGCTGTGTCTGAGGACACTGCCCACTAGAAAGACGAACGCCATGTCGGAAAAGTAGCAAGCCTTTCTTGGCGAGTTGCATGCTGAACCGGGCTATCACAGTATCCACATAGGACGCCTGGGATAAGCTCAACATTCTTCTTTTACGATCTCGTAAGACCTTAATCCCAAGAATGTAGCCAGCTTCACCCAGATCCTTCATTTGGAACTGTTCGGATAACCAAACCTTGATTTCGGACATCACTCCCTCGTTGTTTCCAAAAAGGAGTATGTCATCAACGTATAGTGCAAGGAAGACCACGCTCCCATTGACACAAAGTCGGTAAACACAACTTTCGTTTTCCAACTGTGCAAATCCATAGGATTTAATCACATCGTTGAAACGTAAGTTCCATGACCTTGAAGCTTGCTTAAGTCCATACAAGGACTTCCTAAGCTTCCAGACAAGATGTTCTTCGCCCTTGCATATGTAACCCTCGGGTTGCTGCATATAGATGTCTCTACCTTCTTCAAGGTAAACGTTTAGAAAAGCGGTTTTGACATCCATCTGCCAGATCTCGAGGTCCATATGCGCAACTATGGCAAGGAGTATCCGGATGGATTTGAGCATGGCTACGGGTGAAAAGGTTTCGTCATAGTCAATGCCCTCTTTCTGACTATAACCCTTTGCCACCAGCCTGGCCTTGAAAGCCGTAATCTTTCCATCCGCCCCTTTCTTTCTCTTGTATACCCATTT
>JAPKLW010000428.1:395441-446048 GCA_026898455.1 Plectranthus barbatus
CCGATCTTTTGCGTTTGAATTCCAAACTTCAATTCAACCACACAATTCAATTTCTCTGCGGAAACAGAAATTAGAATACTAATTTCTAGAGAAAAATGAAATTAAAGAACATGAAAGAAAAGATCTGTTGTTTTCCAGATTAGATCTTCAGATCTGTGTCCCGGTGCTGATCAGATCTACTACTAGTGAGGACTCCGTATATCTGTGGCTTGAGCAGGACCAGAATTCGAAAATTCTCCTCCTTTCTTCCTCCTAGGATCGGCGCCCCTCTCTCTTCTTAGGGTTTCAACTGATTTTGAATCTTATGAAGTGGCTAGGGTTTTAGAGAGTGAGAGGTCTATTTATAGACCTAGGGTTATAAAACCCTAGTGGGCTCTGGGCTCAATTCAGCACACTTATTGGGCCAGACCTGGGACCTAATGCAAATAATAAAGTGGGCCTATAAATTAATTAATTCCCATGTCCACAACCCAGGACACAATTAATTAATTAATATTAATTATTTTTCACCACAGAATTAATACTGACCTACCCCTTTATTACCACATTATGAGAACGGGTTGCATTAATTGAGAATCCCCATATTTAAGGTTACCGGACATCCATTAATTAATCGGAGCCTTTGACAAGCTCTAACTACAATTAATTAATATCTTATAATTCCTGAGTAGTACCACTCAAACCTTATCACTCGTGCCTGAACTTAATCAGCCTGCAGGACTTTGGCACGAGGAATGTTATTGAGCTCCTCAGGGAATGTCCCCATCCTATTACTCGGATATGGTTACCTAAGTTCAGTCTCAGGCGGTACAACACGAACTGCTGTTACCCAAGATGCGGATATACGAGCACGTTACTTAGGCTCTCCACCATGGCAAGTCAAAGCAACAGTCAACCCGTGCAAACCCCTGAACCTTCGTTAGGGTTTGAACTCAATCAATATAACGAGATCTTTTATTCGCTGATGTTAGACAAACGAATAAATCTCACTGCAGTCCATCAATACGCCACCTCTGCGTACCAGCATGTCAAGTAACCAAGACAGACTACTTATTCCGACAATGCTGCAGCCATCCGGACAGACGTATCCTCATACGCTGTCTCGGCTGTGATCAGGTTTATGTCTCACTAGGTCAAGTGATCATACTGTCTTCTGCGATCTACAACACGCCGTATGATCGTCCCTATCAGTGAGACAAGAGGATACCATTGTTCATACATGTAAGATTGTTAACATATGGGAGAAATAAACCGTTGTATACTCATTATAATAAATGCTTTCAGTATACAAAACCCATCACTTCGACCTACCAAAATATAAAAACCAAAGAAGGATTTATCTAGCAAAAATCCTAACAATTTTCCCCTTTCTGGTGTGGTCAAAGCCATCTTTAAGCTAAGATGATGAGGTGCGGAAAGCTTTAGAGTTTTTACGAGTTCGACATTTACTCTCATAAACTCAGAGATTTCCCCCTCAAAATCAGCTTTCTACGTAAGATCTTCTCCTTATAGATTTGGAGAGATATTGCTCGATTGATTTTCAGTTCAGTTTAGAGCAATTTTGATCTTAAGTATCAGAGAGTTAGAAGCTTGCTGATTACACTAACATGTGTAATTTCAGCATATGAAGAATTAAGACCTTTGTTGGACAAAAAGAGATTGCCATCAACAAGTCAAATTATCCTTTAATAATTTTCATTACAAGTACAGGGATAAACTAACTAAAAGAAACCTATACAAAACTATTACAAGTCTATACTAGGCTGCTTCCGGTCTTCATGTTCTTCAACTGGCTGCTGCTTTAGCCTGAGCAATGAGAGAAGTTGGTTTGATATTTTGACCAGCTTTCCAAGGATTTTCTCATGCCAGCTTTCTGCAGCTTCTCGGAGATCTACTGGTATTGCCGAGGGTGGAGGTATACCAACAGTAGTGGCAAGACATACGAGTGACTCCTTCTCTGGTTCAGAGATGAGCAAAAGAGAACATCCCCTATGATTGTCTTGCCTCTCTGGGCTACTTTCCTCTTTCGACTGCATGGACTGATTTCACAGTTTGTGGGCATCATGCAGCGAAGAGCTCTCTTCAACTGAAGCTAGAGCAGTCCCTGTAGACTAAAAGTATAAAACAGAGATATTTTCTTTGTCTCTACTTTTGTTGTCGGAGCTGCTCTCCTCATATTTCTGATGACTTCTGCACCTTTCATACTTCTTTCCCCCTCTTTGACCACACCCAAAAAGGATAGTGAGATTGTATCTGGTGGCTTGGGCTTCTTTGCCATTGTGCCAGATCGAAGGGTGATGGTGAATGAGAACGAAGTATAAACTCGGAAGGAAGGGTTAGACAGTAAGAAAAAGGATGTTTTTCTAAGAAAGCGAGATGAACCCTATTTATAGTAGAGATATGGTCATTTAATGAGAATAAATGTACCAAAAAACCTATTGGTTTCTTGAAATTCGGCGACGGTTGAGATGCGTTGCCTCACGATATGCGTTGTGGGATTTGATTGGAGTGTCGTGGGAAGTGGCGTTATCCGTCTGTCAAATTTTGATTCAACGATGCAAGATATGCATTTATATTCGTTGTAACCAATGCGATCTCTTTTGGGATTCGAAATCCCACCTTTTGATCTTCTGGGCTGACTTAAGAGTCAGTTTCTAAACTGAGAGTTGGAACTCATTTTAATTCCGCATCAGTCCTTCAAAATATTCTAAGTGTTGAAACAAAAAACTTGGTTTTCTTCAACAAGTCAGTATGTTCTACTGAGTATTCATCCTTTATGTAGAAACTTGGTTGAGAGCAAGTTTTCTCTTCAATTCTGGATGACTCTGGAAGCGATCTTTTCAGCACATATCTGGGTAAAGACTTTCATATTGTGTTGCATGGGCACCACTTGAAAGGATTTTCTTCAAGGATTGGTTAAGTATGAAATCTTCATGTTGAGAAATACGTTAAGTCTTCAAAACTGAGAGTTGGAACTCAATTTTAGTCAGCAACGTATTGACCTTCAACGAATCTTCCTTGATTGATCTTCCCTTTTTATGAAATTGAGCAATGACACCATCTGATAATAAGAGAGAAGATAGCCGAAACTAAGAGCTGGGACTCAGTTTTGTTTCACTATTTTACTCTTATTCAATTGAGATTTCGTCGACTTCCATTAGACCAAGTTTGATGCACGGCTCCTTGAATCTGGTCTCCGGAAGTGGTTTAATGAAGACGTCCGCAAGCTAATCTTCAGTTCGAATGTACTCTACGGACACATTCTTCTTCTCGACATGATCTCTTATGAAATGGTGCCTTATGTCGATGTGCTTGGTTCTGAAATGATGAATTGGGTTCTTTATAATGCACATTGCACTTCTATTATCACAGTAGATTGGCACACACCCACTTTCAACTTTGTAGTGAAGCAACTATTGCTTGATCCAAAGCATTTGAGCACAACAACTTGCGGCAGAAACATAATTAGCTTCGGTTGTTGACGTGGCGACTGAATGCTGCTTCTTGCTGAACCAGCTTACAAGCTTGTGGCCTAAAAACTGACATGTTCCGCTTGTTCTATTCCGGTCAATTTTGCATCCTCCAAAATCTGAATCCGAGTAAGCATTAAGTGTGAGCTCATCAGTTTTGGGATACCAAATACCTAAGGATTCTGTCCCTTTGAGGTATTTGACTATTCTTCTGGCAGCCTCCATGTGCGACTTCTTTGGATTAGCTTGAAACCTCACACATACTCCAACTGAGTAGGAAATATCTGTCCTACTTGTAGTTAAAAATAGTAGTGACCCAATGATGCCTCTGTACATAGTTGGGTTCACTGCTTTTCCTTCTTCACCAAGATTGATTTGAGCACTTGTGCTCATGGGAATCCTCAAGGGCTTGGTCTTCTCTGGAGAAAACTTGTTGATCAAGTCCTTGGTATACTTTTTCTGGTTGATGAAGATTCCTCCTTCGGACTGAATTACTTGAAGACACAAAAGTAAGTCAGTTTGCCTATCATGCTCATCTGGAAGTTGCTCTGCATAAGTTGGGCAAAATTTTCTCACATCTTCAGGTTTCTACATCCGAATATAATATCATCGACGTAGATCTTTACAAGAAGGATGTCTACTCCATCCTTGATCCTGAACAGTGTTGTGTCGATTTTACCTTTCTGGAAACCATTCTTGAGGAGAAATTGAATAGAGTCTCATACCTAGCTTGGGGGTGCTTGTTTCAACCCATAGAGAGCCTTCCTCAATTTGTAAACTTGATTTCCTTCTTCGAAGTCAGGGGTTGTTCCACATATACTTCTTCTTTGAGCTCCCCATTCAGAAAGGCACTCTTCACATCCATCTGGAAAACTGTGAAGTTGCTGTGAGCGACATAGGCAAGGAATAGTCGGATAGCCTCAAGTCTGGCCACTGGAGCAAATGTCTCGTCGAAGTCAATTCCTTCACACTGAGCATACCCCTTTGCTACTAGCCTTGCTTTATTCCTTACTATGCAGCTTGTCTCATCTCTCTTGTTCTTGGATACCCATTTTATGCCGATAACTGGCTGATGAGGTGGTCGATCCACCAAGTACCATACTTCATTTCTTTTGAACTTGGCAAGCTCCTCTTGCATGGCGTTGATCCAGTCCATTGATTTTAGAGCATCTGCGATCTTTGTAGATTCCAATTGCTAAGAGATAAAGCAAGCAAGCAATGTGCTTCCTTGTCTCATGCGAACTAAGTTAGCATTGTTGTATAGCACGGCCTCCTTGGGATAATGTCTCAACCATTTTGGTTTCTGGAGTTGAGTGATTCAACCGGTTGAACAAAAACTCCAGGATACTCGTTATCATCTGCTCCCGATACCAGAATTTGAACTAAGGTTGATTCTACCATGGCTAGATCGCCTGGAACAGGAACTTGGGTTGCACCATTTGGATTTGAATCCTCTTCTCCAATAGTGACTTCCACCATATGCTCTCCTTGGTCTTCATGATTCACTACTGGTTCAACTTCTTCAGGATGATCATCTTCATCTTCTGGTAAGTCAGCTTAGATAGGCGACTCAGTTTAAGTTTGTGCTCCAGGCTGAGCTTTGTCTTGATCTCCTGAGGTTCCCCATTGATTGATGTTTGCATTATTGTTAGTGAACCAATGGCCTCAGCAAGGTCGGTTGCATCACCGGCCTTGTCCTCTGGAGTACTAGAATGAACATTCGTAGATCTAGCCTAAGAAACTTCATTTGAACTGAGTTTCTCACTTGCATTTTTTATCTCGTGACCACTAAGTTCCAGGTCCTTCAAGGTCCTGCGCACTAAAATAGACTCATAAAAAACAACAGAGCATGTTACTTCTACAAGTCCGGTACCCTTGTTGAGTACTCTATATCCTTTGTATGAAGGGTGTCCATATCTAAGGAACACGCCCTCATCTGCCTTGGGACTGAAAGTATTCAACTTAGACTTTCCATTATTATGGATGTAACATGGAGAACCAAAAGCACGAAGACGAAGGCTTACGACCATTACAGATTTCATACGGGGTTTTGTGAAGGCGTCTGTTGATAGCACTTCTATTCTGAGTATAGCACGTCATCATCAAGGCTTCTCCCCAGTAGCCTCCCTTTAAGTCAGCTTCAGAAGGCATAATCCTTACTGCCTCTTTGAGTGTTTTGTTTCTTCGCTCGACAAGGCCATTCTACTGGGGTTTTCTCGAAGCTGACTTTTTGTAAGTAATCCCAGCATCAGCACAAAAATCCATCAGAGGACTGATCAATGCAAAATCTGCACACAGATTATAGCAAGGGGCAAATATATTTATAGAGAACCCGAAGGTTTGTCGAATCCACAGGGATAGTAAAACAAGGGAAAATCATGTACTGAATGTTGTTTTTCAATCTTTTGTTTGGGCAAATCCAAATTTAGAGGGGGGTTTTGGTTTTATGAAAATACTTTAAAAGAAATTCAAATATAAAGAAGCACAGATCCTAGGGAAATCTACCAATCTGATCAACATGCAAGAAACAAATAATTCAAACCCATAAAACACTTTTGGTGGAAAATCTAGTAAAGTGGAATTAATTCCTTTGATGGGCAACTAAAACCTAGATTATTAACTAGTGATTATCTACTCTCGGTCTCAAAAACACAAGTCAATCAATCTCGTAAAAATCAGATTAATCCTACAATTGAATTCTTCTTTGTTGGACAAAAAATCAAATGTATTAAACTCTCACTTCCTATTATCAACTTTCACCTCTCAGTCCATCAATTAATAACAAAAACCTATTCCAATCTTCATCTCTCGATCCTTCAATTGAAAATAGACTTGAAATACAATCAAAGAGTTTGAACCAATAAAAGGGTTTGAAGAATTCGAATCAAAACATGTATCACAGATAGAGAAACCCTAGAATCTGATAAAGGTTTTAGCCTAGCATAATGAAATTAAACATTAAAACAAGAATTAAAGATCGCATTAAAGTAAAGAAGTACGAGAAAAATAAAGAGGCTTGGTTCCAGCCCTTAAATACTTGAAGAACTGAAATTGAACTAAAAATTGAGAACTGAAAAATTGGAACCGTGATAATGAGCTAAACTAGAGTTTATATAGTGGTAGGGTTGTGCTCTTGAAAGCTAGGGATCGATAAAATAAGATATTTCCTCCTCCAAATTCGTCTATATCTTCCTTTGGTATCTTTCCTCTTCAACTTCCTTCAAAATTGTGCAGAATAAACCTCTAAATCCTGAAAAACCCATGCGTCGACTGAGATGACTCCTCGTTGGTCGATGTTAGATCCTCAATCTCGATCCCTTCTCGGCTCGACTTTCTCCTGCATCAACAGTCTCGCGTCGACCGACACAAGGGTTGTGTCAGTCGACATAAATCTCTCCAAGCGTCGATCAACTTGCTTTTCCCGTTGGTCAAAACAAACCCTCATGTGGTGAATTTCTTCATTTTCTTGATCTACTTTGCTCTTTTTTTTTCATTTGTCCTGCAAAGACCTTGCACCACAAGTATCATTCCCTCCAAAATACACTCATGCTCGAATTATTCATAAAAACAAACTGAAATGCATAAAAGAAATACGAAAATGATGCGATAAGTGAATAGAAATATTAGCTTATCAATCCCCCCAAACTTAAACACTTGATTGTCCTCAATCAACAAAAAGAATAAACCAAAAGCTCAAGTAATTGAGAAGTGCAATGCCTCACAAGATTCATCACATTCAAAACCGAAAATCAACAATACACCAACACTTTAAAAGATTTGGTCAATTTGTACACTTCGGAAGACTCACAAAGACAACTGTTTCGCTCATTCACTCAAGTGTTTAAGATGTTCATGTGAGATCACACAGAAAAGTCATGCAAGTAAAGCTCTACCATAGGCTTGCAAATATTCTCATTCCTCCACTGCAAAAATGTGCATACAAGACCTAGGATCAGAAAGGACTTTATTAAGGTTGTAATGTACGACTTTTGTGAGGGGTAAGAAAATTTGGCCAAGTGACTAAAAACAAATTGAGTTGATCACTCTCAATAAATCTCAAACCCCCATGTTACTTCAATCACCCACTCTCCTTGATATTCAACACATAACAAGCTCTCATCATTTTCCACTCTTCTCTTTTTTTTTCACTCATTTTATGCTCTTAATATAAATTTATTGATAAACTAAACAACTTTTTTTTATAGAGCTCAACCTTTTGTTCACCCACAATTAATATCTTATTCTTCTAAAACAAATATATCCAACCCACATCTTATAGACAAGAGTGATCCTATAAGTTTTTGCCAACTTTATAGACAAAGAAAGAACAACACATAGGCTCAAAAAGGCTGACTAGAGATAAATTTTCAAGTAGGACAATGTATGGGACAAGGGTTATACAAAGATGGCCTAAAATTACTTCCTATATTTGTGCACACTACGCAATCTTGAAACAGAAACAAAGCAAGTTCTAGAGAACATAACCATGCAGACACACTCACAATCAGAATTTAAGGCTCAAAACTCACACTTGGGACAAATTTTCTTCACAGAAAACATCAAGTCCTCATCTAACATCATGCCAATGCAAGTTTCAAATCAGTAAATCAAGCGGTATTCTACATTCATTGGCATTCTCACAAACTATTGCAAATAGTCCAAGAAATTGTCAATCAATTCAAATCTCATACTCAAGTCATAGGGTTCAATCATAACTCACAAATCTCCACATACTCACAAAAATTTTCATAGGACTCAAATTTTCCTACAAATTACAAATTACCTAGGCAAAAATTAAAATGTCAAAAAGCGATAAATAAAAAGGATAGAAAGAGTTTTAATTCCCTTAGTCTCCTACCCCCAAACTTATTCATAAAATAACGAGAATAAGTTTGAAAATGAGACTTAGGGATTGAAATGGTACCTCGAATGTTGGCCTCAGACACCAACTTTTTATCTCCTTCTTCTCGGATCTCGAACGACACAGACTTTCGGTTACTGGCACTCCGCATCGACTGGCCTTGATCGCAGTTGTGTCGATCGAAACAGACCTTAATTTATTTTTTCAGAAACAAAGAAAGAGATGAGCGGAAAAAATGAAAATAACATCAAAAATTGAATAGAAAAGTAATAAGCTAATGGGTTACCTCCCATCCAGTGCCTTATTTATCATCGTGGCTCGACATAGATCCAACTCACCAAGGCAGTCAAGTCCAGACTCGTCGACCCCTTGAATCTACTGTGAATACTCGGCGGTCTTTGATGACGGTGGTGAACTTGGGCTGAGGTAGCTTAATTCCCGATTTCACTCCCTCGTTATCCCGTTCCCATCGTATGGCATCTTCTTCTTCCTCGGCAGATGTCACTTGATTGCATTCCACTCTTTTTTTGTTGTTGTTAATGAAAAGGGTAATCGATTCATCGTTACCTCAAAGAGTGATCTGCCCTTTTTTGCAGTCAATGAGAACTTTGGCAGTATCAAGGAATTCTCTCCCCAAGATCATCGGTGTTTTGGCATCCTCTTTCATCTCGTGCACTACAAAATCAGCAGGAAAGATCAAATGACCAACTCTAATAAGTACATCCTCCACAATACCTTTAGGTCGAGACACAGATAGGTCCGCCATCTTCAAAGTGATTGTGGTGGCTCTCATCTCTCCAACCTCTAGCTTCTTGTAGATGGACAATGGCATAAGGTTAATGCCTGCCCCAGTATCACACAGCATATTCTGGAATTCCTTGCCTCCAATTTCAATTGGGATGGAGAAACAACCAGGATCGGATCTTTTGATGGGGATTTGTTTCGGTAGAAGTAAGTTGCACTCTTCATGTATTCTGAACAGTCTCATTCTCCAAGAACTGCTTCTTCTCACTCATTAGCCTTCTCAAAAATTTCATGTAACCTAGGATTTCTCGGAGTGCTTCCACCAGAGGGATGTTGATATTCACCTTCTTCAAATTTTCAAAGAAACCTGATGAATTTGGATTCCTCCTTCTTCTTTGCGAACCTTTGGGGTAAAGGCATCGGAGGAATGGGATCAGCTGCTCTCTTTTTCGCCTAGAACAGGGCTCTGTCTCGACCGATATCCCTCCATCTCGGTCATCCTACCTTCAGCGCGTGTCAACCGATGGGATTCCATCTTGGCCATCTTATCTCCAGTCTACGTCGACCGACACAAGGCTGCGTCGGTCAACGTGGAACCAGCTGTGTCGCTCGTTTCTCCTGCCTGTCGACCCTCTACATCGACCAATGCAAAGCATGCATCGGTCGAAATAGAGGTTTCCTCCTCGAGAATCTTCTCACTTTCTCCCCCAAACTTGTTCCTTGGCCTCCTCGGACCTTCATACTCCTTCCAGGATCGTAGAGATATTGCATTAACTAATTTTTCCTTTGCCGAGTTCACCTCGGTTGCACTCGGAAGCTGTCCGGGCTTGTGTTGGTTGCTGAGAATGGTAGCAATCTGGCTCAATTGGGTGTCCAACATCTAGAGGTGCTTTGTCATCACTTGCATCTGATTGGCCATTCCCTTCACCTCGGCTTCCACCTTTCCAAATAGGTTGTCAGAGCTTTTAATGAATTTGCCTAGGGTCTCCTCCAACACAGATCTCTTCTTCTCCACGATCTCTCCTCCAGAACCTACATCAAAACCAGTGGGAGGGTGCTCGGCTGCAGAAGGGTTAGCATAAGAAAAACCAGAGTGAGTTCTCCCATGGTTGTAGTGATAGCCTTGATTGCCTCATCGGTAGTTATTTTGATAACCACCTCTAATGTAGTTCACCTCTACTCCGGCATCCACAGATGAACTGCTCGCTCTACGATTGATGTAATCAGCTTCCACAAGGACTATGGCCATGCTTTGATCAGCTGCAACAACAGGTATGGCTTTAGTTGCATCCAATTTCCCAATGTCCTCTCAAAGTTTCTTCACTTCAGCAAAAATGTCAAACTCCGGTTTGGCCTCAACTGCTTTAACTAGTAACTGTCTCTCAGTTGGCCATTGATGGCTATTCAAAGCAATGTCTACAAGTAACCTCATGCTCTCGGCACCACTTTTCTTCAACAGTATTCCCCTGGCGGATACATCGACTAACTCCTTCATGTGTGGAGTTAGTCCCTCATAGAAGTGACATACCAGCATCTCCAAGACGATTCCATGACCAGAGCACAATTGTTGGGATTGTATACTGAAAGCATATATGATTAAGTGTTTTGTACACTGGTTTTCATATATGTGTTGTTACAACAATGCTCGCTGTCTGATGAAACAAACATACAACAAACTATAATATCCTATTATCTCGCCTATAGGGATGACCATATGGTGTGTAGGAGATCACAGATGATCATATGAGTTGTTCGACCTAGCGAGATATAAAGAGTATCACAGCTGAGACAGTCCCTGGATAGGCTGTCGGTCTAAGCTGCGGCGCATCGGTTCATAAGTGGGCTTATCCTAGCTACTTGATGTGTCGGTACATGGTTATGTTTTGATGGGATCAACAGTGGGATGTGCCATTCACATTAACATACGAATGAGCCAGATCCCAAACATACTTCCTATGATCTTAAACCTAACAAAAGGATAAGGGGCACACACTGATTGACCACACTTTGATTTACCATGGTGGCGAGTCTTGCTTGTTCTCTAATACTCGTATTTTGGGTGTTGGCAATTTGTGAGTGGCCTGCTTAGGCTAGATGTTTAGGTAAGCATATCCGTTTCAGGATGGTCACATTCCCTGAGGAGCTCACAAGGTTCATTATGCTAAACCCTGCAGGTTGAATTATTTAATTCAGGCATAAGTGAAAAGGAGTGAGTGGTATTATTCAGGAAATAAGAGATTAATTAATTATGGCTGATTGTCATAAGCCAAATTAATTAATGAATGTCTAAAACCTTAAATATGTGGATCATGTTAGTTTGGTGCAACCCGTTCCTAATAACGTGGTAATAAAGGGGCGAGTCAGCATTGTTACCGTGGTGAAGGTTAAAACAATATTTTATTAATTAATTATGTTCTGGGTTGAACAAGGAAGGATTAATTAATAAAGAGGGCCCACTTTATTATTTGCATCTAGTCCTTGGTCTGGCCCATGAATTGCTCAAGCCCATTAGGGTTAGGGTTTCTCAAAACCCTAACACTATATATAGGCCTTCTCTCTATCAGATTAGTAGTGATTTTTCAGTATATTGAAAATATAGAGAGAGACGGCGGCGGCGATCCGGAAGGGAGAAACTGATCGATTTCTCCAAATCTCGGATTCAACTTGGTAGATAATCCTCACCAGATTTCCAAGGAGCAAGGGAATAGATCAGAAGATTAGATCTGTAGGAACAACTGTTTATTGCCGACTTCAGATTCAGATCCAGATCTATTTCATCGTTATTGACTTCGATCTAGATCTGTAGATCAAACAGTGAAATCAGGTATTCTCTAAATCCATCATCTGCAATTAATTTTGTAGGAGCATGCATAGGATCGCATGGTTTATTTAATTAAAACTTATTCCTGGTATCCTAAGAACGATCCTTGGCAAGAAATTATTAATGGCAACTCGTGTTGTCCATCGTAGACTCAAACCCTACAATTGGTATCAGAGCCAGGTTGATGTTCTTAGGCTCTATCTTGGATAAATTGAAATAAAATAAATATGTATGTTCATGGATGGATTTAAATTGTCGTGGATGTTTTGTTCTCGTGGCCTTCTAGTTTTTGGATCTGTTTTTCACCATGAAAATTCGTGGTTAGATTTAATAGGGAAAATCATGTAATAGATTTAGATCTATTTTTTGTATTTTTCTATTTTTTTAAATCTATAAAATTGAGATCTGGAAGAACGAGATTCGAAGAACAGAAGAAGCCACATGATTAGGGTTTAGCCCCTTCACCCACCAGCCACCGGTGGCGGCGACCTCGGCAGCAGCGACGGGTGGCGGCGACGGGCAGGCTCTCTGCCTGCGGCTGGGCCGCGCCCTAGGGCTCTCTTCTGCTGCTGCTCGCGTTTCCGGCGAGCAAGGTGGTCGAGGCAGTGATAAATTGATATTTTTACCAACTTATCTATTGTTTCTTTGTCTATTTTGGTGATGTTTGTATCTTTTTTAGTGTCTTTTTGAGCATACATTGGCTTTTGTGCTTTTTATGGTGTGTTTGATGAATCATGCAGGTTTTTGGATGAAAATCGGAGGATTTTGGAAACTTGTTCGCCACAGCTTCAGAGAAGATCTACAAAAGAACTCGAAGAGATCGACGCAGGAGTGCTGAAGCAGGACCACCGTCGATCGATGCCAACCGGGCGTCGATCAACGATGCTTTGTCCTTCCCGTTGATCGACGAAGGATTAGCCGTTGATCGACGGAGTGTCGCGGGGTAGACCATATCTTTTCTGTTTTCTGAAGATAAACACATATCTAACTCCTAGGTATGGTAGAATTCATCCACAACATCTATAAAAAGGCTGAAGAATTCAAAAATCAGGGAGGAAAAATCAAGAGCAAGAGAGCAAAAGAGAGAGAGAGCAAGAGAGAAGAGAATTAAATTGAGAGAAACATCACAAGGAAGAAGAAGAAGAAGATCATTGGGTTTGAGATTGAATCTTTGGGAAGATTCAGCTTTCCTTTTCATCTTTTCTTTCTTGTTCATTGTCTATGATGATTAAGATTAGAATTATGTGTAACTAATTGTCTTCTCAGATTCTAGGTTTTCAAACTATCAATGTATGCATGTTTTGATTAATTGAAGTTATTTTTCCTTTCCCTCACAATTTGTGAAATCTGGTTTTATTCCTAATCTTGAGTATGTTGGCCACTAACTTAGGATTACTAGTTGGAAATTAGAGACGTAACTGTAATAGTTTTCAATCGAAAGAGATTTTCACAATATAATCTGATTTCTTGTCGTAACTGAAGGGAATAGATTGTAGGAATAAATCTGTAGAACTTTAGGAGTTAGTTAATTAATCTTGAGACTGACAGTAGATAGATAATTAATTAATCTACTTTATGAATTGTCCAACAAAGAAGTTCATAATAGCTTTCTGATGTTTCACTGTGTAGAGGAATTAAAATTGGAAAATAATCAATTTGTTTATGCATGTCATACTTGATAGGGAGAAAAACCTAGAATTTGTACTTCTTATCCTTTAGGTTTTTCAAAGTAAGTTTGTTTTCAAAATTTTTTTCTTGAGGTAATTAAATTTCAAAACCCTTTTATTTTCAATTTTACCTATCCAGTACTTTAAGAACTCTTAAGTTAGTACTTAGGATTTTTCATTGTTCCTTTCCTCGTGGGATCGATAATTTAATTTGCCGCTATATTATTAGCTTTGCTAAATCGCGGGTTAAAAATATACGCGATCAGCAGGCAGGCGCGCAGGTGGGCGGAGCGCTACAGGGGCGACTGGCGGCGGCTAGGGTTCCGCCGCGAGGTTGCCACTGTGCGAGGTGTCTTCTTTGTTCGACAAGGAAGACAACCGGCGAGCGGGTGCTTTGGCTGGTTCGCAAGCGCCTGCTGCGTGTGCCTGCTCCGGTGATGGCTGCTGCAGCGACGGCCGGTGGTGGTGGCGTTGGATAGCAGAACGCGCAGGAGGCGCGGTGTTTCGCAGCAGCAGCGAGCGCGAGCTCGCGGTTCAGGTGCGACTGCAGTAACTCGCCGGTGGCCGTGGCAGAACTGGGACGAGGCTGGACAACGGCTGGCGTCGGGCGATGGCTGGGGTGCGAACTCCGGTGGCGGCGCGGCAAAAGGCTGGCGGCGGCGGCTGCTTGCTGCAAGGGTGGCGGCTAGGGTTTGCTGCCCGGGCTGTGGCTCGGGCCCGCCAGCCCGGAGGCGGCCCGCAAGTCTAAAAATTAGGGTTTGGCTGCTGTTTGCGCCAGAAACCCTAATTTGAAGCCCAACTGCTGATTTCCCAATCCAAATCAGATTTCAAGTCCAACGGAAGCCCAGTTTGAAGATCTGTACAGAAAAATAAATCTTGTAATAGATTAGATTTAATTATTTCTCAGTTGTAATCGCATCTGAGGGGCCACGAGATATTTTATTTGTTTATTTAATTATTTCTCGTACTGATGTGATTTATTATGTGCGCACTAGTATATAATACGAAATCATGTTTACTTGCTTTATTTATTTACTTTTATAAGCATGTTGCAATTTAATTTTTGAGCATGTCTTATGTGATTTATTTTATGTTTTAAATTGTGTCTATAAATTACAAGATTTATATTAATTTATGATGAAATTTTAGATATGACATAATTTATGGCAACATAAAATAATGTGTGCGCATGAAACCTTTAGAAATTAAAAATACTAAGCTGGATTTTGGTTCTTTTCTAACCAAGATCATTAGACCTCCACAAATACGACCTCTCATTAGAAGTAAGGCATTTCGAAGCGTAAACGTCTGCTGAAGCAGCTTGCGTTAGAAATAAATTACAAGTTCTAATGCGATTTGGTTTCTAAATAAAACATTTAGTTTAAGATGAGAAGTGGGAGCCTCTAAGCAAACGTCTGCTGAAGCGACTTGCATTGAGACAACTTTCACTAATCTCTAAGATTAAACTAAATGAGATAACAAAGGATGTGAGGGGCATGCGGCATGGGTCCAGTACATATGCTAAATCGCTCTAAACGTCCGGAGTTAGGCTTGTGGTTATTTTTTGGCTTAGATGTTTCCTGAAGTATAACTCATGAATGATGTCCCTGCTCCGGATAGGTGAACATGGTCTTAAGATTTCCAATATTAATTTCTTTTGCTAAAGATACCTGGCATGTTAAGAAATTAAAGGATCATTTTGGTCTGGTTGAGCGTTTGCTGTAAACGTCTGCTGAAGCAGCTTGCAGTAAATTAGCTTGGGCAATTGGAGGAAGCAAATTGCGTTGTTTTATCTAAAGGTTCTATGCAAATTTGTTTCAATTGTTCGTAGTATGTGCTTACTTTAATTCGCCTATTCTTTAACTTTCCCAGCCTTTTTCTTTGGAGCAAAAACTTCATTGTTCCCACTAGCAGTTTTCTTGTTCTTATTCCTAGCCGTTCTTTTAGGTTTTGCCCGTTTAGGAGCAGCAGATCGGCTACCGGAAGAAACTAAAACTGCTTTCTCGGGTTCCATCAGGGACTGTGCTGCCATCAAGTCACTGAGTAACTCATTAAGAGTATACTCCTTCTTGTTCATCACAGCATTCAACCTGAAGTTTTCAAAAGACTTGGAAAGAGAGTTTAGTATGATATGGACTTGGGCTTCCGTGTCAATACCACCACCGTGCAACATTAGTTCATCCATCAGGTGAGTCATGGCAACCACGTGCTCTCTTGTTTTTCTCAACAAAAGCTTCTTCAGTCTTTTCTGTGAGTCACTCTAATTTGCTTCCGAGTCGAAAGAGTGATGTCAAAGAAAAGAGGAATGAAGGAAGAAGTGGGAGTAGTCTTGCATTATCAGTTCATTCCAGATCTCTAGCTAAAAGTTCTTCTAATTCACGTCATAATGACATGAAGAAGAAGAATGGTAAAGGAGAGAACAAAGGAAAGAAAGATAACAAGAAGGACAAATATTTCAAGTGTGGCAAGAAGGGTCACTGAAAAGTAAATTGTCCAAGTTTGGTAACTAAGGAACAAGGTACATCATCTTTTGCATTGCTTGTTGAAACATGTTTAGTATCGGTTTTCTACTCCTTAGTGGGTAGTGGTAACTGAGGTCACCAATCGTGTTTGCTACACTTTGCAGGGAATCAAGCTTAAGGCTTGAAGATGGCGGGATTACCATCTCCAAGATTGATGCTGGAAGTTGCTACTTCAGCTGATGGAGATTTTACTTTGAGTTTATGTTAAAAACTCTGTTTTAATTCAAGTTTCTGAAGAGATGTTGTTTTGATAAACATATTTTTTCATATATTGGATTATCAATTATTCGATAGAGTTTTTTCTATCATAATGAATAACAGTGTTTTCTATTATGGATGATTGTCTCTTCATTACTTTATTACATAAATTATCAGTGTTCTAAGGTATAATTTAAAGAATCTCTATAGAGATAGGTTACATCAGTCTAAGTAGTTTTAAGTAATTCATGGAATTATGGATTCAATCAAAGTATTCCTAAGAATGGTACTTATGACAACTACTTAGAGGTATAAGATGGTAACCAGGCCCTTTAATAGACGATTGTATCTCTATAGATTATTTCGTGTTTGCTCTGGTTTGCTGATTTGAGTCTACTTCCGCAGTTGCCTTAACAGGCATTGATACTGTAATCATTTAAGATTTGGATATGTTTATCTAGTTCACTACCAGTCTTAGTCTCTTGCTTTAATCAAGAGTGTTCAAGACTAAAGTAGAGAATAAGTTAAACAAGATCGTAAAAACATTATGGTTCATTCATAATGGTGTATCTTAAGTGATGGGTTTTTTTACAGTATCTGGCAGAGCAAAGGGATTGCATCTCAGTTAACTACACCTATTATCTGTTGATTGGGATAGTGTAGGTTAAAACGAAATAAGATTCTTTAAAAGTTTATAAGTTATGCCAACTTTGCCAAATTTTCGTTTTTGGGAAGAGCGCTAAAAGCAGTTGTGTGTTTGCTTAATCTAATGTCTTCTAAATCAGTTCCAAATACCCTAGCAGACCTTGACTCGGTCAAAAGGGAAATGATGGGTTATTCGGCTGTTTAGCTTATATAGGAAACTGATTGGTAGGAAGAAAGGTTTAAGCTAGTACTGCTTGTGGGCTATTCCAGGTAAACGAAAAAGATGGTTGCTTTGTATATCCTAGATACAATCAAATTGTATAGGATGAAACCATGAATGCAAATGTGAGATTGTTCTCTAACGTTTTAGAGAAGATAATTCAAATCCATAAGGAAATACCCCATGGCATATTGAGCATACCTTGGAAAGGTATGGTACCAATTGCACGGTCACCAGTGTAAGGTGGTAAACCACAAATTAATGCACCATTAACTGACTACGTAAAAGGAGCATCGTTGCAGTGGGAGGTTGCCTTAACAGGCTTAGTGGTACTGGTTCGTGGAAACAGCCTCTGGACTTGTTCCCAGCTTAACAAACAACATCGTACTTATCCCTTAAAGCACAACGAAGCTGTTAAGACAAACGATGTAGTTAAATGACGTCAAGTCATGAATTCAGAAATGAATCAGTAAAAGCTATGGTTGTGTATCAGGATCAGTGATTGCCAAATAGCTTACCAGCTATAAGTAACTGATTGATATACAAGGAAAGAAATGCTCGAATGGTAACCTAGCATGTTTTCGAAGGTCTAGGTTAGTGAGTAAGGTATGTTTCACAACAAGACCTTCTCACTGGTTACAACTATTAAACCCATTCGAATTCTTTTAACCATAACAGGACATATGAATCTAAGTATCTGGAAAATAGATGATATCATCCGTATTTTATAAACGGGTACCTTGATAAAAGGTGATGACATCTATGTGCAACAACAAGATAAGTTATGTCCGGTATGGTGAGAAGCATCGTGTCTGGAAGCCAAGGAAGTTCAACTATGAGCTTATAGGAGTTTCAAAGTCATGAAACAGACATTTCGATATTGTCTATCGAGAATGAGAGTTTCATGTACCAGTTATGTGTCAGCGGAAGCGTGGTTTTCCTTGCACATTATGTAGATAGTATTTTCACATTTGGAAACGGTGTGGAGATATTATCAAGCATAAAGGATGGTTATCCGAACAGTTTCAGAAGTAGGACTTATGAGATTTTGGAACATCTTTTGAATTAAAGTCTTGTGTTGTCACAAGAAAAGGATGTCCAGGTATCTCGAGTCGCTTAAATTGATTCTGTAGTGAGTCGTTCAGAGCAAGAAAGATTGTTATATTTCTATATTGTAAATGAACGAAGTTAGATATCTGTACTGCTATAAGCATGTTAAACAGATATCAGTTCAACTCTGGATAGGCACATTGGTTAATGAATAAGCCTTGTGAGTTGAATGGCATCGGATATCCAGGAGGATCATAAGGAAAGGAAATCAACCTCTAACTATGTGTTGGCCTTGGAGGAGGAGTTATAGGAGTCTAACAAAGAAGTGTGTTACAGATTTCGGTATGAAGGCTGAGTTTTTGACAGCTTCATTAGCTTTGCAAGAAGCAGTATAACTCCGGTGCTATCCTCTAGAGGTGTGTGTACTGAGTTTGCCTAATAAAATCACATAGAATTGTGATCATGTTGGTGCAATGACAAACTCAAGGGAACCCAAGACTCACAAGGTGGTGAAACACATAGGATGTGTGGTAAACATGAATGCAGTGGGAGTGATTGACAGTATAGACACACTTAATACTTTGATAAATCAATTGTATTATGCTTTAAGTATAAGTGGGAGATTGTTGGGATTGTATACTGAAAGCATATATGATTAAGTGTTTTGTACACTGGTCTTCATATATGTGTTGTTACAACAATGCTCGCTGTCTGATGAAACAAACATACAACAAACTATAATATCCTATTATCTCGCCTATAGGGATGACCATATGGTGTGTAGGAGATCACAGAGGATCATATGAGTCGTTTGACCTAGCGAGATATAAACAGTATCACAGCTGAAACAGTCCCTGGATAGGCTATCGGTCTAAGCTGCGGCGCATCGGTTCATAAGTGGGATTATCCTAGCTACTTGATGTGTCGGTACATGGTTATGTATTGATGGGATCAACAGTGGGATGTGCCATTCACATTGACATACGAATGAGCCAGATCCCAAACATACTTCCTATGATCTTAAACCTAACTGAAGGATAAGGGGCACACACAGATTGACCACACTTTGATTTACCATGGTGGCGAGTCTTGCTTGTACTCTAATACTCGTATTTTGGGTGTTGGCAATTTGTGTGTGGCCTGCTTAGGCTGGATGTTTAGGTAAGCATATCCGTTTCACGATGGTGACATTCCCTGAGGAGCTCACAAGGTTCATTACGCTAAACCCTGCAGGTTGAATTATTTAATTCAGGCATAAGTGAAAAGGAGTGAGTGGTATTATTCAGGAAATAAGAGATTAATTAATTATGGCTGATTGTCATAAGCCAAATTAATTAATGAATGCCTAAAACCTTAAATATGTGGATCATGTTAGTTTGGTGCAACCCGTTCCTAATAACGTGGTAATAAAGGGGCGAGTCAGCATTGTTATCGTGGTGAAGGTTAAAACAATGTTTTATTAATTAATTATGTTCTGGGTTGAACAAGGAAGGATTAATTAATAAAGAGAGCCCACTTTATTATTTGCATCTGGTCCCTGGTCTGGCCCATGAACTGCTCAAGCCCATTAGGGTTAGGTTTCTCAAAACCCTAACACTATATATAGGCCTTCTCTTTATCAAATTAGTAGTGATTTTTCAATATATTGAAAATATAGAGAGAGACGGCAGCGGCGATCCAGAAGGGAGAAACTGATCGATTTCTCCAGATCTCAGATTCAACTTGGTAGATAATCCTCACCAGATTTCCAAGGAGCAAGGGAACTGATCAGAAGATCAGATCTGTAGGAACAACTGTTTATTGCCGGCTTCAGATTCAGATTCAGATCTATTTCATCGTTATTGACTCCGATCTAGATCTATAGATCAAACGGTGAAATCAGGTATTCTCTAAATCCATCCTTTACAATTAATTTTGTAGGACCATGCATAGGATCACATGGTTTATTTAATTGAGATTTATTCCTGGTATCCTAAGAACGATCCTTGGCAAGAAATTATTAATGGCAACTCGTGTTGTCCATCGTAGACTCAAACCCTACAACAATCTCAATAGTACCTAGAATCTCTAACAAGCCTCATAGAGTGACTCATCATATCTCTGACTGAAGTGTGTGATGGCAGCTTTCCTTTTTAAAAGAAGGCTCGGCGGGAAGAAATTGGTGAGGAATTCAGCTCGAAGGTCCTCCCATGTCCCAATCTGACTTTTGTCCAAATTAGCAAACCACGTGCACGCCTCGTCTCAAAGTGAGAAAGAGATCAGCCTCATCCGGATTGCATCTTGGGATACTCCATTCTGCTTCACAGTATCGCATACCTCGATGAATTTGTTGAGGTGAGCATACGGATCTTCGACAGCTCTTCCTATATATTGACTCTGTTACACCATCTAAATCAGCCCAGTTCGTAACTCAAAATTGTTGGCGTCAATCCTCACTCTGAATCCGGGATTCTCTTGTTGCGGCAGAAATCGGTCTAACATAGACCTCGGTGGTATCACTATCTGTCTCCCATTCAATTCTGCCAGTCTCGCAGCCTGTTCTGCCTGAGTTGCTTGGGCTGCTTGAAGTTGTGCTCTCAGTTATTGTATCTCATTCACAAACTGCCTTTGCTCATCAGGAGTAATATTCTGCAGTGGGGCTTCTGGATTCTCTTCCATCTCTTGTTGTTTTTCCTTTCCTTTCTTTTTGTTTTTCCTGCAGGTTGCTTCGATTTCAGGAATGAAAGATTCGAGTGTTTTTCCCTTAGCTCACGTGTTCATGCACCTGCGCTGAAAAAGAGGAAAATTTTAGTGCACGTCGATCGACACAGGGAGTGTGTCGACCGATGTTGAAAACTTCTGTGTCGACCGATGCGAGTACTACGTCGGTCGATACAGAAACAAAACACACACACTCACGCAAAAATAGGGAGAAAGAAAAATAATACCCAATCAAGAATATCTCGAACAAAACAGTAATAATTCACCATCTAACTATCCCCGGCAACGGTGCCAATTTGATCGATGCATAATTTACACACAGATTATAGCAAGGGGCAAATAAATTTATAGTGAACCTGAAAGTATGTCGAACCCACAAGGATAGTACAATGAGGGAAAATCATGTACTGAATGTAGTTTTTCAATCTTTTGTTTGGCAAATCCAAATTTAGAGGGGGGGTTTTGGTTTTATGAAAATACTTTAAAAGAAATTCAAATATAAAGAAGCACCGATCCTAGGGAAATCTAACAATCTGATCAACATGCAAGAAACACATAATTCAAACCCATAACACACTTTTGGTGGAAATCGGTAAAGTGGAATTCATTCCTTTGATAGGCAATTAAAACCTAGATTATTAACTAGTGATTATCTCCTCTCGGTTTCGAAAACACAAGTCAATCAATCTCAAAAACACAAGTCAATCAATCTCATAAAAATCAGATTAATCCTACAATTGAATTCTTCTTTGTTGGACAGAAAATCAAATGTATTAAACTCTCACTTCCTATTATCAACTTTCACCTCTAGGCCAATCAATTAATAACAAAAACCTATTTCAATCTTCATCTCTCGATCCTTCAATTGAAAATAGACTTGAAATAAAATCAAAGAGTTTAAATCAATAAAAGGGTTTGAAGAATTCGAATCAAAACATGTATCACAAATAGAGAAACCCCAGAATCTGATAAAGGTTTTAGCCTAGCATAATGAAATTAAACATTAAAACAAGAATTAAAGATCGCATTAAAGTAAAGAAGTACGAGAAAAATAATGATGGTTGGTTCCAGCCCTTGAATACTTGAAGAACTGAATTTGAACTAAAAATTGAAAACTGAAAAAACTGGAACCCTGATAATGAGCTAAACTAGTCAATCTCAATAAAGATGCAGATTTGAAAACCCTACAACTAATTCTTCCTTTTGAGACAGAAAATAGTTGTATCAAAATTCTATTTTCCTATTATTAATTATCTCCTCTCGGTCTCAAATTAATAACTATAAACCTAATCCAATTTTCATCTCTCGATCCTTCAATTGAAAATATATTTTAAAATCAAAACCATAGAATTTGAACCAATTAATTAGGGTTTAGATTTAATTGAATTAACACATGCTAAAGAGGATGGAGAAACCCTAGAACCTGTTAAGGGCTCTAGCCTAACATAATTGAAATAAACATTGCAATAAATATAAATAAGCTTACTTGAATCATTAAAGAAATAGGAACCTTGATTGTCTTGAAAAACTCCAAAGCTCAATTATTCTAAGTGTAATAAGGCATAAAAGAAGTACAAAAACCAGTCTCATTTTCGTGCCTAAGAGTTCATATTTATAGAGGGGGGAAAAGACCTAATTTGAGTATTGGATCAAATAGCAAAAACTGCCAAAACAGCCTTTCGGACCTCCGTGTCGATTGACAGGAAGGCTGTCGATCGACACAACCATCCAGTCGAAATCCGGGCTGAATTTTGTGACGATTCTGCAATTTTGACCTCTGTTTCGATCGACAGGAATGTATCTGTCTGCGCAGTCTCACAGTTTTGGCCATAACTTTTGCTCCCGAACTCCGATTGACCTGATTCCAGTTGCGTTGGAAAGCTAATTCAAAGATCTTTCCATCCATGTGCTCCATTAGCTCAGATTCCATCTGTGGAAAAAGTCGTGACTGTTCCTTTGAACATCATCTACTTTCGGTACGGATTTCCAATAAATTTGGCCGAAAACCTACAAAAATCACCCATCAAAGGCATAACACCCTCTAAAGTAGACTCATGCACAGAAATAAGTAAAAACATAACATAAAGCACTTGAAACAATGGAGAAAAATATAGATAAGCGAGTATAAATATGAGCTTATCAAACCCCCCAAACTTGAATATTAGATTGTCCTCAATCGAAGAAAAGAAGAAAGAAATCTCAAGCAGTTGAAAGTGCAATGCCTCACAAGATTCATCACAATCAAGGTTCATCAATCCACATCACACAAGCAATTGGAAGAGATAAGATATTCATCAACTTCGGAAGACTCACGAGAAAGTGTATCGCTCATCACACAAGTGTTTGGGTTTCAAATGAAAGCACTCACAACATGTATGAAGAAATTTCTACCATAGGCTTGCAAGAGTTCTAAAATCTCCACTCCCTTATTTGTGCACACAATTCAAGAATAAAAAAGGACTTTGAAGGGGTTGTAATGAAGGCTTTTTATGAGAGGTAGGGAAATTTGGCCAAGTGACTAAAAATCAATCAAGTTGTACTTCCTCAATCAATCTAAACCACTCTCTTATGAACATCTACCCTTCTCCTCAAATTTCACAATTCAAATCAACACTCTTTTTTTTTTCAAGCTCTCTTTTTGAATCTCTTATACCATTTCAAAAAATTATTACAAATGATTTCATACATAGGGCTAATGAGAATTCTAATTTATTTTGAGCTATACAACCTTCCATCTTTTATTCACCACTATACTACAATTTTCTTTTCCACAACACATACTGAACCACCCTTTCTTCCATCAATCTTATGGACAAGACAAAAACCATTAATACTCCATGTAAATCTCATAGACAAGACTAAAAAAATGGAGTTAGGCACAATGGGCTTACTAGGGATAATTTCAACATATGAAGGAATAGTGTTTAGGATTGGGCTAACAAAGATGGCCTAAGATAATTTTCTATTCTTGTGCACACTATGCAGTCTCGAAACAGAACAAAAGCAAGTTTTAGAGAAACGAAAACATACATGCGAATCTCTCATGAACAAATAAAGGCTCAAAAACTCACTTGGGTTCAAATTTTCTTCCTTAGTCAATTTCAATCCACTCAAACATCATGCAAGTGTAAGTTTCAATTAGACCCTATCGTGCGGTATTCTACATTCATGGGCAAATCAACCACAATCGAAATCAACTCAACTAATCAAAGATCGATTCCAAACATTGCATATAATGCTAGAGGGTTCAATTACTTAAAGATTTTCCTCACATACTATCTATATTTTTTTTATTGGCAAAAATTAAACACACCAAATCAAATAAAGCAAGTAAAAGTAAATAAAATAGGAAAGCGAATAAAGATAAAGGATAAAAGTTCAACTTCTTGTCCATATCCCCCCAAACTTATTTCAAACTCATAGAGTAAGAAAAAGTTTGAAAATCAGACAAGAAGAAGAACGGTACCTGACTGTCGATCTCAAACATCGACTTTTTATCCACCGGAGGCTGCAGAACGCGAAAGACAGAATTTGGTGGCTGCTGGCACTCTGTGTCGATCGACAGGGGCTCTGTCGATCGACACAGAGCCTTCTTGTCGACCCAAGGGCTGGCTCGAAGTGCTCTGTCGATTCGCCTCTGTGTCGATCGACACCCTGTGTGTCGATCGAAACAGAGCTCTGAAATTTTGTTTTTTTGTTTTTTTCTTCTCCAAAATAAACAACACACGAAAATTTGAGAAACAACTGAAATAAAATAAGAAATCAATGGGTTACCTCCCATGCAGTGCCTTAGTTATTGTCGTGGCTCGACGATAGGGATCCTTCACCGAGGAGGTCGGGTCCAGACTTGCCGCCCCCTTGCATCGATCATGTAGACCATCCGATCACGAATAACAGTGGTGAGCTCGGAAGAGGATGGTGTAATTGGCAATTTTGCCATCCCATTTTTGCGCTCCCATTCGATCTCGGCGGCTTCTTCATCTTCCTCAGTGGTGGTGGAGATGTTATTGCAATCAGCTTCTTTTTGGCTTTGATCAATCACAAAGGTGATTGTCTCATCGTTTCCTCGAAGTGTAATCTCTCCACCTCGACAGTCTATCAGTGCACCACTTGTTTTCAGAAACTCTCTTCCAAGGATCATTGGCATTCCATGCGGTTCCTTCATATCCAAAACAACAAAATCAGCAGGAAATATTAAATGACCAACACGAATTAAAACATCTTCCACAACTCCCCTTGGTCGAGAAATTGAGCGATCAGCCATCTGAAGAGTGATTGAGGTTGGCCTCATCTCGCCTATCTGCAACTTTTGGAAGACTGAATATGGCATCAAGTTGATACTTGCACCTGTGTCGCAAAGGAAATCCCTAAACTCCTTCCCCCCAACCTCGATCGGAATAGAGAAGCATCCCGGATTAGACCTCTTGGTTGGAACCTGTTTCTGCAAAAGAAGACTACATTGTTCATGAATTGAAATAGTTTGATCTTCGATTACCGGCTTTTTCTCGCTCATCAACTTCCTCAAGAACATCATGTAGCCGGGAATCTCGCGGAGAGCCTCGATCAAGGGAATGTTGATGTTGACCTTCTTGAGATTCTCCACGAATCGAGCAAACTTGGAGTCTTCCTTCTTCTTTGCAAATCTCTGGGGAAATGGCATTGGAGGTGGTCTGGCAGCTTTGGAACTGGAGGAATTGTGTTGAGGAGGTGGCTGTGTCGGCTGAGAAGAATTTGTGTCTGTCTGTCCTGGATTTCGATCGACAGAGGGTGTGTCGATCGACACAACCATTGCAGTCCTGTCGATCGAGTCTTCGTCCATGTTGATCTCCTCCTCTTGTTCTCTGTTTCGATCGACAGGATCGACAGGCAGCCTGTCGATCGAAACAGAGGACTGATTTGTGGCCTCTTTCTCCTTCTCTCCCCCAAACTTGCTTTGGGGCAATTTTGGACCTTTGTACCTCGTTCCAGACCTCAAGGTGTAGGGTTTTTCCGTGAACCGAATCACCAAAACCAAACTAAACCGGATCGATCTATGGATATTGCTCATAATTAAATTTCTCAAAACCCTAGCATGCTCCTATGTATTTAATACAAATTTGTGGATTAGAGATTACCGTAATTCTGTCGTCTCTGTACCGATCTTTTGTGTTTGAATTCCAAACTTCAATTCAACCACGCAATTCGATTTCTCTGCGGAAACAGAAATTAGAATACTAATTTCTAGAGAAAAATGAAAATAAAGAACAGGGAAGAAAAGATTTGTTGTTCTCCAGATTAGATCTTCAGATCTGTGTCCAGGTGCTGATCAGATATACTACTAGTGAGGACTCCGTAGATCTGTGGCTTTAGCAGGACCAGAATTCAAAAATTCTCCTCCTTTCTTCCTCCTAGGATCGGCGCCCCTCTGTCTCTCTCCTTAGGGTTTCAACTGATTTTGAATCTTATGAAGTGGCTAGGGTTTCAGAGAGTGAGAGGTCTATTTATAGACCTAGGGTTATAAAACCCTAGTGGGCTCCTGGGCTCAATTCAGCACACTTATTGGGCCAGACCTGGGACCTAATGCAAATGATAAAGTGGGCCTATAAATTAATTAATTCCCATGTCCACAACCCAGGACACAATTAATTAATTAATATTAATTCTTTTTCACCACAGAATTAATACTGACCTACCCCTTTATTACCACGTTATGAGAACGGGTTGCATTAAT
Organism: Plectranthus barbatus; assembly: GCA_026898455.1. NCBI lineage: Eukaryota > Viridiplantae > Streptophyta > Magnoliopsida > Lamiales > Lamiaceae > Plectranthus > Plectranthus barbatus. The sequence continues at coordinate 422,050 of JAPKLW010000428.1, forward strand.
TGAGAATCCCCATATTTAAGGTTACCGGACATCCATTAATTAATCGGAGACTCTGACAAGCTCTAACTACAATTAATTAATATCTTATAATTCCTGAGTAGTACCACTCAAACCTTATCACTCGTGCCTGAACTTAATCAACCTGCAGGACTTTGGCACAATGAATGTTATTGAGCTCCTCAGGGAATGTCCCCATCCAATTACTCGGATGTGGTTTACCTAAGTTCAGTCTCAGGCGGTACTACACGAACTGCTGTTACCCAAGATGCGGATATACGAGCACGTTACTTAGGCTCTCCACCATGGCAAGTCAAAGCAACAGTCAACCCGTGCAAACCCCTGAACCTTCGTTAGGGTTTGGACTCAATCAATATAACGAGATCTTTTATTCGATGATGTCAGACAGAAGAATAAATCTCACTGCGGTCCATCAATACGCCACCTCTGCGTACCAGCATGTCAAGTAACCAAGACAGACTACTTATTCTGACAATGCCGCAGCCATCCGGACAGACGTATCCTCATACGCTGTCTCGGCTGTGATCAGGTTTATGTCTCACTAGGTTATGTGATCATACTATCTTCTGCGATCTACAACACGCCGTATGATCGTCCCTATCAGTGAGGCAAGAGGATACCATTGTTCATACATGTAAGATTGTTAACAGATAGGAGAAATAAACCGTTGTATACTCATTATAATAAATGCTTTCAGTATACAAAACCCATGACAAGGCAATAGCATTGACCTGTTTGGCCTTCTCAGGATTGACTTTTGTGGTGCTGGGGAGCTGGCCTAGCTTGTGTTGATTGCTCATAGCAGTGGAAATCTGACTGAACTGTGCATTGAGCATCTGAAGGTGCTTCGTCATATGCTGCATGTGAGTGGACATGTTCTTCACCTCAGTTTCCACCTTGCCAAACCTATTGTCGGAGCTTTTGATGAATTTTTCAAGTGTCTCCTCCAGCACAGACTTCTTTTTCTCCACAATCTCTCCCCCGTCTCCAACACTGAACCCCGGTGGAGGATTTTTAGCTGCATAAGGGTTAAAATAAGAAAAACCAGGATGGTTCTTAGCACTGTAAGTGTACCCTTGATTGTTGGCTCGGTAGTTGTTGTTTTTATTGTAACCTCCATTGGCATAGTTCACTTCAGCGGTATTGGAGGTGCTCGAACTGCTTCCTTGGTAGATGTAGTCGGCCTCAACAGGAACGATGGCCATATTGGAAGGCAGAAAGCAGTCAAAGCAGTGACCACTACTCCGGAAATCGATGTGGTGGCAGAAGTGAAGAAGCTCCGAGAAGAGTTCAAATAGTTGGAGGCCGCTAGAGCTTCGGTAGCAGCTATTTTAGATCCCAATATGGCCATCGTTCCCATTGAGGCCGACTACATCTACCAAGGAAACAGTTCGATCAAATTGGCGCCGTTGTCGGGGAAATAGCTGCTACCGAAGCTCTACCGAAGCTCTATCGGGGAAATAGATGTAGTCGGCCTCAATGGGAACGATGGCCATATTGGGATCTGAAATAGCTGCTACAGAAGCTCTATCGGCCTCCAACTGTTTGAACTCTTCTCGGAGCTTTTTCACTTCAGCCACCACATCGATTTTCGGAGTAGTAGTCACTGCTTTCTGCCTTTCAGTAGGCCATTGGTGAATGTTGAGGTCCGTGTCTGCAAGAAGTTGCATTCCCTCTTCTCCACTTTTCTTCATGAGCAGTCCTCCAGCTGAAACATCAACCAATTCTTTTAGATGAGGGGTTAATCCTTCATAAAAATGGCATACCTGCATCTCAAGATCAATCCCATGGCTGGGGCACATCCTCAACAGCTCTTTGTATCTCTTCCAAGCTTCATAGAGGGTCTCATCGTACTTCTAGCTGAAGTGAGTGATGTCGGACTTCCTCTTCATGATGACACTGGGCGGGAAGAAGTTGGTGAGGAATTCTGCTCGGAGTTGTGCCCATGTGGCAATTCTGCTCTTGTCCAAACCAGCAAACCAAGACCGGGCCTCATCCCTGAGAGAAAAAGAAAACAAACGCATCCGGATGGTGTCTTGGGGCACTCCATTTTGCTTGATTGTGTCGCACACCTCGATGAACTGACTGAGCTGGCTGTACGGGTCCTCAATGGCTTTCCCTGCATATTGGTTCTGCTGGACCATCAGAATCAGGCCTGTCTTCAGCTCACAATTGTTGGCATCAATGCCAACCTGGAATCCCGGCTCCTCTCTCTGTGGCAGGAAGCGATCAAGAATGGACCTTTGAGGCACCACAATTCGTCTTTCAGGGTTTCCGTCATTGGCCAGGGCTGCCAGTCTGACAGCCTGCTCTGCTTGAACTGCTTGTGCCACTTGAAGTTGCTCCCTGAGTTGTCGGACCTCATTGATGAACTGTCTTTGCTCCCCAAGAGTCATGTTTTGGCGTGGTGCTTCTGGTGGTTGCTCCATCTCAGGCTCTCTTTCCTTGTTCTTTCCTCTGCTTTTGTTTCTCCTACTGGTGGCTTCAATTTCTGGGTTAAAGGCTTCAAGATTCTTCCCCCGAGCTCTTGTGGTCATGCACCTGAAGGGAAAACAAAAAACTGGGAATCAGTCTCTGTGTCAACCGATAGGGTGACTATCGATCGACACGAGCGCTGCTTCTGTGTCGATCGACAGGGGCTCTGTCAATCGAAAAAAAACTCAATCCAGAAAATATCAAAACAATCCAATAACAAGATAAAATCTGACTATCCCCGGCAACGGCGCCAATTTGATCAAGCTGTAGAACACAACAACAAATAAATTTATTGACCCGAAGGAATGTCGAACCCACAGGGATAGTACAACGAAGTCATCTCATGTACTGGACACAGTTTATCAATTCTTTGTTTGAGTTAATGCAAATTTGAATAGGGTTTTTTTTGTTTTCAAAACAGAAAAATAACTTGAGAATAAAATTCAATAATAAAAACCACAGATTCTAGGGAAATCAACCAATCCAATCCAACATGCATAAACAATCAATCCAAACCCAAAATAATTATTAAGGTGAGAAATCTGTTAAATTGGAATTAATTCCTTTGTTGGGCAATTAAAACCTAGATTACTAGAAAGTGAATTTTACCTCTCTGTCTCAAGAACACAAACTAGTCAATCTCAATAAAGATGCAGATTTAAAAACCCTACAACTAATTATTCCTTTTGAGACAGAAAACAGTTGTATCAAAATTCTATTTTCCTATTATTAATTATCTCCTCTCGGTCTCAAATTAATAACTATAAACCTAATCCAATTTTCATCTCTCGATCCTTCAATTGAAAATAGATTTTAAAATCAAAACCATAGAATTTGAACCAATTAATTAGGGTTTAGATTTAATTGAATTAACACATTCTAAAGAGGATGGAGAAACCCTAGAACCTGTTAAGGGCTCTAGCCTAACATAATTGAAATAAACATTGCAATAAATATAAATAAGCTTACTTGAATCATTAAAGAAATAGGAACCTTGATTGTCTTGAAAAACTCCAAAGCTCAATTATTCTAAGTTTAATAAGGCATAAAAGAAGTACAAAAACCAGTCTCATTTTCGTGCCTAAGAGTTCATATTTATAGAGGGGGGAAAAGACCTAATTTGAGTATTTGATCAAAATAGCAAAAACTGCCAAAACAGGCCAAAAACAGCCTTTTCGGACCTCTGTGTCGATCGATAGGCAGGCTGTCGATCGACACAACCATCCAGTCGAAATCCGGGCTGAATTTTGTGACGATTCTGCAATTTTGACCTCTGTTTCGATTGATAAAGAGGATTTCGATCGACAGGAATGCATCTGTCTGCGCAGTCTCACAGTTTTGGCCATAACTTTTGCTCCCGAACTCCGATTGACCCGATTCCAGATGCGTTGGAAAGCTAATTCAAAGATATTTCCATCCATGGGCTCCATTAGCTCTGATTTTATCTGTGGAAGAAGTCGTGACTGTTCCTTTGAACATCATCTGCTTTCGGTACGGATTTCCAATAAATTTGGCCTAAAACCTACAAAAATCACCCATCAAAGGAATAACACCCTCTAAAGTAGACTCATGCACAGAAATAAGTAAAAACATAACATAAAGCACTTGAAACAATGGAGAAAAATATAGATAAGTGAGTATAAATATGAGCTTATCAGATGCTGAGTCTTTACTTCGTCCTTGCTCTTCAGTAGCCTCACCCACGTGTATCTTGAGTAGTCATCTACTACAACGAGAGTGTACTTCTTTCCTCCAATTGTGGGTGGTGTGACTAGTCCAAATAAATCCATGTGAAGTAGCTCAAAGATTCTTAATGTGCTTTATGTGATGGTTTGATTCTTGAATAATGCTCTGGTTTACTTTCCACAAGCTTGTGCTTAGCTAAGTGTCTAATTGATTGGAAATTCAGGTGGCTAAGCCTCTTATGCCATAGCCAGTTGACTCTTTCTTGGGATGAGCTCGTTGCGTCAAGGCATGTGTCATGCTTCCCGCTCTCCCAATCCACAAAATAGAGACTTTCTTTCTTGATTCCTTTAAGCACCATCTCCTTGGAGACTTTGTCATTGATCAAAGAAACATCTTCGGCAAAAGTCACCTCATACCCAGATTGGAAAAGCTAACTGACACTCAACAAGTTGTAGTTGAGGTTGGTGACTAAGGATACACTGTTGATGGTGATTTCATTGTGCTCTAAGCATCCTTCATCGATTACTCTCCCGTTTGAGTTGTCTCCAAAACTGACTAGTGGACCTTTAGATATCTTCAGATTTGATAAGAGAATTCTTTCTCCGGTGATATGTGCTGAACATCCACTATCCAAAATCCAAGCTCTCTTTTTCTTTTTGAGCCGACTTTGGTGACCCTGTACCTACAAAATAAATAAGGATAAACAAAAAGGTACCCGTGTTTCTGCGGGTCCAGCAGGGTTAGTCTTATGGATCCATCCTTTGGGAATCCATACTTGCTTCACCTTAAACCTAGGTGTCATAACTTCCTCTCCCTTTCTCTTCCTTTTGAGATAATGAATGTTGTTTCTAGACAAGTTGGAAGAAATGGAGTGTGTGTGTGAAACCTTTCCAGAAACTGAGTTTCTTGGAACTGAGTTTCCTGGAAGTTAAGTTTCTCGAAACTAAGTTTTGATTGGGTTCTCGAAAACTAAGTCCGGGTGTACAGTCTTCCTAGCCCTAGATATAGAAAATTAGTTGGGCTCAGACCTCGTATAGTTGTTCATCCTATACGGATAAGTTCTCTTCTCATACGATTTATGACCAGGGAACCTTGGATTTCTAGAATCCAGAAATGATGTTGTCTTTCTATAAAGATCAGCTCTAGCGGCTGAAGTGGGCTTCCTCACATTAGGAACAATATGCTTTACCCACATCTTAGGCATGGTAGGCTTCATCTCAAGTTTATTTGACTTGTAAGTCAAATTATTTTTAGGCCTGGGTACTTGAGTCAGTTTCGAAACTGACTTGTTCCCTTTGCCCTGATTAGCTATTAAGGAATCTTTGTCAGTATTGACTACTCCTTTGCCTAACAGCTTAACTTCTAAACTAGAATCCTTCTTAAAGTGATGGTTAAAAATATTTCTAGTTTCAGAAGATGAAGCATGATTGCACAAGGTATTTTTAGAAAAACCTAGTCCTGGCTTATCAGATGGATCACATTGTAAGCTCAGGTCTTCTGAAACTTTGTTAGTGCTAGAATATAGTGAACACATAAATTTTTTATCAGTAGCTATTTTCAGATTTTTAGATTCGCATTCTTCAGAGAGAGATTTATAAGATTCAAGCACATTAGAATGATCTTCCCTCAGCTTGACTAGCTCATCACTTACTGACTTTGATCATTGGATCTCCTCAGTCAGTTTCGAAACTTTAAGTTTTGGTGAGGTATTCTCGCCACCTAAAGCATTTTTAATTCATAGAATTCAGAAAATTCTTTATTTAAAATTTTGAGGGTAACATCCTATGAATCTGAGCAATAAGATTTGGAGTCCTCTTAAATGCATGCTATAGGAATAAAAACTGAGTTAGAAATATTTACATAGTTTTGCGACTCAGCTTCAATTCCTTCTTCAAATTCGGATGCTCCTTCTTCTCCAAGCTTGGCCATCAGCACCAGGAATGCTTCCTCTACGGCCTCATCATCCGAAGTGTAGTAGCCATCATCATTATCTAAAATGTCTGGCACTTCAGTTCTGGATAGCATGGCCTTTGCTACAGCTCTGGAAGTTTTCTTCTCGAACACCCTCTTCAGGCGTTCTCTTTCCTCCTTGGATACCAGCGGTCACTCATACTTGAGGTGGTCTGGAGAGTTACACTCGAAGCACGCCTTGGGAGGCCTCTCGCTGAATTTTTGTTCACTGGGTTGTGAACCTTCCTTCTTGGCTTTAGCTTTCTCAAGAAGCTTTGTCAGCTTCCTCATTTTCTCCTAAAGATCTTTGATTGAGCTCTCTTCCTCCTTCTGGTTGGAAGGTGATGGTGCTGACTTTGATGTAGACGTTTGTCCAGATGATCTGTCAGCTTGGTAAGGCTTATAAAGCATTTTTCTTGAATTCCTTTTTTGCGAAGAAAGCAGCATCTTCTTCTGGATGATTGTTGACATTTTGCACAACTTCATTCTTGTTCGCCATTACAATGTCTCATCCGTGAGCTTGTAGCTGGGCAAATAACGTCCTTGGTCGTCATCTTGGAGAGATCCTTCTCCTTCAAGCTGGTAACTTTGACGAACCAATCCTCCCTGGAAGCTTTCTGATGAATACTTAGGAAGCTTCGTAAATGTGTCATCTCTGCATACCTAAGCTTTAATACACACAAACAACCAACAAAAAAAAAGAAAAGTGCAAGGAATAGAGATCTGGTCCTAAGCGACTCAACACAACCTTGGTCTGTAAGAACCTTGGCGTGTGATACCACTTGTTGGTCCTGAAATCAGAGAGCAAGTATATGTAGTGGAAGTACAAATGTTTGCAACGGAAGTAAAAACGTGATAAACTTGCACTTCTTTTATGCTTAAACAGGTCAAACTCAGTTTAGTGTTCTTGAAAGATATAAGCTTAGGTCTATCTTTAGTAAGTCAGTTTCATAGTGTATACTCTTCAATACTTGGACAAGTGTTGAAGGTTTCGAAAGTAAGTTTGCAAAACTAAAGTAGGACAAAAATATAAAGGAAAGTAGTAAAGAACACTAGATATTTATAGTTGTTCGGATCTAAAAATCCTACATCCACTCTTCAGACCCAAAGTCTGGATAAATCACTAAGTAGATACAAGCCTCCTTATGATCTATACACAACCCGTCAGAACCTCCGTCCTTCGACCTACTGTAGTCACTCGCCTAGGAACTCCTTGTATGCTTAGTCTTCAGGTTGAAGTGAGGACAACACCCCGCAGCCTTCTTCATGGTGGTTGGATGTTTATTATTCTTCCCAGAACTCAGGTGGTTGGCATAAGAACGTGAGAATCAGAATCCCAATGTAGGAAACTAACTACTATGAATAATATATCATGGAAAGAGTAGCTTCAGCCTCATGCTAAGAGGAAGTAGCACGGAGTATATGTAGGGATTTTCAGGCGAACCGAACTGCCAAATCCAAATAAATTGGACCGTTCATGGATATTGAGAACAATAAAACATACGATTAAACCTAGCATGCTCCTATGAATTAAATGTAGTGGATTATTGAGTTTACCTTAACTCTGTAGTGTCAGATCCGATCTTTCACGTTTGAATTTCAATCCCTCGATTCAACCATGCAAATTAATTAAACTTGCGAAAATAGAAATTCGATAAATCCAATTTCTAGATTTAATTTTTGTTGTTCTTTTTTTGTGTTTTTTTGTTTTGGATAGGTTGAGTTTTGAGCATAAAGCAGCACTTTCGGCTTAGTTTTCGGGGAAAATCACCTGAGCTAGGGATCAAAGGAAGTCAGGCTCGACCGAGCAGAGTAATCCGGTTTTTAGAGAGCAGGCTCAGTCAAGCGGAGCCTGGCTCGGTCGAGCCATGTCGGACAGAGGGCTCGCTCGGCCGGTCCTGCAGTGCTCGGCCGAGCCATGGCCTTCAGAGAGCTCGCTTGGTTGAGCCAATCTGGCTCGGGCGAGCCAGAACGTGTCTTGGCGATTATTTCAGTTTCTGAGCTATCCCGGGCAATCCTACCTTGGCCCAGGCGATCCAAGGCTCTGTTTGCTCGTCTATAAAAGGGAGAATTCAAAATTTTTAGAAAACTTTTGCTCATTTTTACTTAAATCAACTTGGGAATTCTCTCCCATTCCATCTTCCATCCACTTTCCATCCACATTCAAGAGGATCAAGGACACATTCCACTACATTGGTTGAAGATCAAGGAAGATCTAAGGGTAGATTGAGTACAAGTCAACAATTGGGGAAGATCTACATTAGACCTTTCAATTTGTAATGAATTTCCTTACGTTATCTCTTGTATACAATCAATTGAAAGGTATGGAGAACTAATTCCTTGTGAGTGTTGTTTGGATTGATAATGTGTGAAATTGAGATTGAAAGTTGAATGTTTACCTTCCTTTGAGAGCTTGAATCACACAAGATCTCATCCCCAATCACCTAGGTGTAGGTAATAGCCAACGTAGGTGGTTTTTGACGTGAACACTGCAGCCAACACGCGGGTGGAATCGTTGTGAATAGTGTGAATTCATATGATTCTAAATCAAATCCATGTGCAGAAATAGGTCATACGGCAATAATCTACGTTCTAGAAGGAGTGGACTAAAAATCGATAACGTGACTGTTTGAGATTACTAGGATCATCTATGGTTAACTTGCTGTGACATGGGGTTAGCTACTTTAGAGTGGATTGCTCAATCTCATAGAAATTAAGTAGAGTTTACATAACAATTCGATATAAGTTGAACACATTAGATTTCCATACAACATTCACGCTTATCTCATTTGATTGAACTTGATACTTCATCTACCTATTTTGGAAAGCTTGATTGGTTGTTTCAAAAAGTTTCTATTCAATATGATTGCTATTGTGTTTACTTCATCTATGCTTGGTTTAGTTATTGCTTTTTCCTAGCTAATAGAAAAACTCAATGATATATGTTTTGCTTAACTACAAACATTCCATACGAGTAGGGAGTATTCTATTGGGCGAAGTTGAAAAGAACCTTGGATTGATAAAATTTAACTTGGCAAAGTGTTGTTTTTACACCGAATCAAGTTTTTGATGCCGTCGCCAGGGATTCTTTTTAGTAGGTTCATAGTTATTGCTGAAAGTTTGGAGAGTTGTATGTTAGGTGTTTGATCAATTGTTTGTGTGTATTTTTGTTCTTGCATGATTGTTGATTTTACTTGGATTGATTGAATTGCTTTGGTTTTGTAATTGGCTATTGTGGAAATTGTAGGTTGTTTATGATAACTAGATCCAAAGCTCGTGAGCTTGAAGAAAGGAAGTTTCGACAAAGGAGAGATAATATTGAATTTGAGTTTGAGATGGATAACCGTGGTGAGGATACGGTTAGAATTGAGGAATTGGAGAGGCAACTTGAAATTATGAAAGCAATAATGAACGAGAGGAATGGACCACGAAGACCGCTCCAGAATTTGTTTAGATCGCAAGGGTGACCGACAACCGAAGGATTTCGGTTGGGAGTTAATGCAACTCAGTTTGAGATCAAACCACAGCTGGTACAGATGATCCAAAATAACCAATTCGGGGTGCATGTTACAAAGGATCCAAACATCCACATATCGAGTTTTTTGGAGATCACGGATATGATAAAAATTAATCAAGTTCCCCAAGATCAAATAAGGTTGCAGTTGTTTTCATTTTCCTTACGAGATGTTTTGAAGGGTTGGATAAGTCAAACATTGCTACATGGGATGAACTCCGAGAGAAATTCTTGTTCAAGTTCTTTCTGCCTAGCTTGACATTGAAGAGGCGAGCCGACATAACATCCTTAGGGCAAAGATATGACGAACCGCTTCATGAAGCATGAGATCGATTTCGTGAGCTTCTTCGTAAATGTCCTAGGCATGGCCTTTCCCGAAGCCAGCAAATTTGTCAATTTTATGGGGGGATTGAATTATGATACTAAGGTGATGATGGACGTCTCGTCGGGCGGTGCTTTCCTCTATCAAGAGGAAGAATGAGCGTGGAGAACGATTGGAAAGATGGCAAAAAATAGTTTTCAATGGCCTAGGGAAAGAAAAGATTATAGACCGGTGAAGTCGGTGAATGAAGCCAAAGAAAGTGAGGATTTCAAAGAACAAATTGTTGCCATGCAAAGGAAGCTTGATGCATTATCTACTTCGGGGAGTAGAGGAGAGGATATGATGGTGATTAAGCATGAGGAGGCTTACTCGGAAAATGTAAATTTTGACAACCAACGAATAGGGTACAACAATCGTCCTCAATATAACCCACCAGGGAACATGTATTACTATCCCTCCAACCGGTTTCACCCCAACTTCTCTTATGCAAATCCCAATAACGATCTTAACCCTCCAATGCAATTGGAAGGAGGGGGTAGTAGTAGCCAAGGAGGTTATGCTGGGGGGAAGTAATAGATATGCAAATCAAGAGATGCTGAGAAATCTGAACGAGGAAATGGATAAAAGGTTTGAGAAGTATGACGGAATGTTCGCGGAGATCCAACTGCAAATTTCTTCAATAGCCAAACAATTAAGTGGCAAACATCAAGCTGGGAGATTGAAGGTGAAGGTGATGACTCCAAAGGTGATGGTTGATGGAGAGAATCGATTAGATGAGAGATTGAATGTGATGACTCCAAAGGTTGAAAATGTGTTGTTGGAAGAAGAATCAAGTGTTGTGAATGAAGAAGTAAAGGTGGTTAAAAAAGGGCAAGTGGAAGAAAAGCAAGATGATCAACCCAAAGATGTTCATTTATTTGATTATGTGAGGAAAGGAGATATAGAGATGCCACTAACGGAAGAGATTGAACGTGTGCCATTGTTAGATGAGCTCGTATGAGTTGAAATAGTTCCAGATGGTGAACCATTTGATTTGGCAATAAATGAACAAGAAGAGAAGAGCATTGCTAGCAAGAAAAAAGATCCGGGGGGATTCGTCATTAGTTGTAAAATTGGAGATGTAAGTGTTGATAAAGCTTTGTGTGACTTCGGAGCTAGCGTGAATGTAATGACATGGGACTTATACAAGGATTTGGATGTCGGAGATCTAAAGCCCACAAGCAAAGTTTCACAATTGGCGAATCATGCTTTGTTTTGTCCACAGGGGATCGCGGAGGATGTGCATATGGAGATTTTAAAATTCACATTTTCGGGGGATTTCCTTGTGGTTGATATGAGGAACAAATGTGGAATACAATTGATTTTTGGACGGCCATTTTTGCACACGGCCGATGTCCAATTCGATATGAAGCATGGTGAGCTTACCTTTAGATTTTATGGGAAGGAGGTTGTCTTTTCTTTACCTCCGAGAAGTTTGAATGAGTTTGAGGCTGATAAAGTTGGTAAGAAGAAGAGGTTAAAGGATGTGGTCGATCCGGGATTGAACCTTGTGGGTGAAGAAAATGAAGAGAATGACGATCCGGGGGACTATGTTGAGTTGGACCAAGGGAGGACGAAGAAAGCTAGAGTAGATAGTGATCCACCTCGTAGTTCTAGAAGGAAGTTGTTCTTCTCGGAGGAGCAAGTGCCAAATGAACAAGGTATGAGTTCGGGTTCCGCACCTTTTAACCATGATTGAAAATTAAGGTAAGGTCGTCAAGCTATCGATGTTAAATAAGCGCTTGTTGGGGGGTAACCCAATGATTTTTACATTTTGGTTATTTTCATGTTTTGAATAAATGTTGGTTATTTGATTTTTTGAGTTTGATATTTTGTTTGTTTGTGTTGAAGGATTTTTGATTGTTGGTTGTTCTACAGACTTACATTTTTGTGTGATGAAAGATTGAAGAAGTGGGGAGGCGAAGAGCCCGGATTGGTGCAGGAAAAATGAAGCAAAATGAGAGAAATCTCGCCGGGAGCAGCACGGATTGCCCGAGCTCGGAAAACATAACAGGAATTCAAAAATTGGTGGTTCAGAGGGGCCGCTCGGTCGAGCAGCTTAGGCTCGACCGAGCCTAACCGTGCCCTTCCTTGGCTCGGACAGAGCGCTCGCTCGACCAAGCCATCCTCTGCTTGGTCAAGCGGCGCGCATTTTTTAAAAGAAATTCGTTGCCCATTTCGCCCCATTTTCATTTCTGTCGAGATTTCACTTCCCAAATTTTCTCTAATATATTGTTGGTCTGAATTGTGTGAATTTCACGTCTCAATTTCATCTATGGCCAGTAAATGAGCTCGTGGATCTTAATCTTCCTCAACTAGTCGTCCCAAGGGCTTTGATGATGAGGAGTTTGCCAGATACAAGAGTTTGTCGGGAGACGTTGATGGCGCTCAAGTTGAAGGATGATGTGTGGAGTTTTCTTGAAGGCATCGGTTGGAAGTAGCTTCTCACGGCAAATTGGCCATGATACATGGAATTGACGAGGGAGTTCTTGGTCTCCGTCATGATTTTGAAGGGTGTGGAAGGTATTCCTTTGTCCATGAAATTTAAAATTCAAGGTAAGGAACATTTCTTGCAAAGAGCTAAGGTTGATGAAATTTTTGGTTGTGATGTTGATTCGGTATTTGTGCATGAGAATGTGATCATGGGGGACTTTTGGGAACAAATTACTGGAATTGAGATTGGTAGGAGTTTTAATATTAAGTCTTGTAGAGCTACTTCGATTAGAAATCTTGTTATTTGTTACATTCATAAGTTTGTGGGGGGCTCCGTGTGTAGTGGGTATGAATCAAGCAACGAGATTACACCGGAACTTTATATGCTATATGCATTGATGAATGAGATTAAGTTTTCTTTGGGGGCGGTGTTGATGGATGGATGGAGTCGGGCAGCTAATATCAAAGCCTCTACCTTTAGTGGCAGTATGATCACTCCTATATTTGAGCACTTGGTTGTGCATTTGTCGGGTGCGTCTGCTCCTGCTATTTATCTTGATACTCAGTCTTTGTTGGCTGGGAGGTTCCTTGTCCCGGGCCCCCGTGGTGAGTTTTATTATTATAAGTTTGGGAATAGGGTGTTGGAGCTTCCCTGTGACGGACTGACTACTATTGAGTATTTAGAGGATCGCTCCAACTGGTTGTTAGATTCTGAGGATCATCAGGAGTTTGTTGGAGTTCTTTCACAAGACGGGATCTTCACTTCCTTGGCACGATTGCGTGAGAGGGGCAGAGCAGGGGGAGTTAGCCCGAGCACCCAAGCACCTCCACAGCCCCGGCAGCCTCCGGTGGCAGATTGGCAGTAGCAGATGTTTTCCATGCTGCAAAGGACTACTAATACTGTGGATTCCTTGTCTCTATCTTTGCAGGGTCTGGATGTGAGGATGACTGCTCTTCATGGGGTTTTTTTCTGCTTTCCAGGGGGGCTATATAGCTGATCAGGCCTCCATTGTTGCTCGATTTGATAGACTTGACCAGAGAGTGAATGCCATTCAGGAGCATGTCCATGAGCTGCAACGCTGCGTTCCCATTCCATACTAGTCTCGCCGAGCCCGCCTACAGCAGGATCGAGAGGAGTGATGACACACCGCCTACCTTTTGGCAAACTTAGTCTCACTTGAGTAAGTTTGGGGGGAAGTGCCAATAGTCGGTGCTTTGGTTAATTCTCCTCATCTATCTCTTTACTTTGCTTTCTAGATTAGTTTGTTTAAATTTAATGATTTCTATCTTCGATTGGGTTGTATAATGATTGAGAATATTTAACTTGGATGTTTGGATTTGGAATTTGGATGTTTGATTTTAATAATTGGATGTTATGTTATTGATGGAATTATTAGCGAGCTTGCATGATTTTATACTTCCTATTTTGCTGGGTTTGTGGATATGTTGAATGGTTTGGTTTGTATGGTGGAGCTAGTGGATATTGTCACATTATTATTGATTATTGGTTTGTGGATAGTTTGGTTAATATGAGAGCTTTATTGGCTTGTTTTATGCTCAATATTTTGGTGGTGTTTGTGTTGTTATTAAGTAGGTACAAATAAGGCATGGGAGAGCGGTCCGATCATGGCTACCGATGGGTAACACATCTTATCGTTTCTCTTGCCAATTAGTTTCATTGCATGTAGATTGTTTGTAGGTTGTTGTGTGCTTGTGTGTGTGTGATGAACCCAAATGAGGCTTGAGATTTAATCATGATTAACTTAGTGAAGTTTGATGTTTACCTCAACCAATGATAGGGCGGAATCTAGTTTTCAAAGTATGTTTTAAGTTTAACTTTTAAATTGCCGAGTTTGTGTTTAGTTAATGCATAGGAATAGACAAAAAAGTTGTGAGGTTTGAGCTATGAGATTGTCATATCTTTATCGATTGTGAGTGGCAAGATTGAGAGTACGAAATCTAGAACTTGCATTCGTTCTCTATCTATTGGCATGAGTGTGTGACTCGGAAATGATATTAGGCCATCGATTCTTAGTCCTGCCTTTCACACCGGGAGTATAAGGTGGTTGTTATCATTTATTTGCCTTTCGTATCTTTGACCCCCGTAATTGAGCTTTATTGGTGAATTTTCTTTGATATGATTAGAATCAAATTTGGGGGGAAGAGCGTACTAGAGTGAATACGGTGATGAGAGTTGGGTTGGGAATGGATTGGATTTGTGATGTTGAAATTGTTGAGGCATGAAAGACATGAGATAAAGGATTGGATCGAATCCTAGAAAATGAGGCACCAATAAAAAAATTTTGGTGCAAGTGTTTGAAAAAGAAAGAGAGGCACCCATGAAATGAATGAATGACGGTGCTAGAAAAAAAAAGAAAAAAAAGAAAGAAATAAAAAAGAAAAGAAAGAAGAAAAAAAAAGTGTTGTGAAATGAATAAGCCTCGGATTTGAAGTGGATCGAAGAGAACAAGTTTGGGGGGTTTTGGGAAATTGAGAAGTTTAGTCACTTTGGCCCAAAACCACCCACCTATTAGTTAGCCACATTACAACCCTCGGAAAGACCTTTTTTATTCTAGAAACTAACTCATTATAGTATAGTGGTGAGAATGGATGCAAGCCTATGGAAATCAAGCTCGATATCTTGTGATTGAGTGAATCTCATCGTCCCTAAACATGTGAGGGAGTGCTTTCTTTTCTTGAATCCATTTTTTATGAGCGGTTCATGTCCTTAGCATTAACTTTGTCACAAAATTAGGTGATAATCTCATTTTACTTGAGCATGCTAAGATCAACTTGATGAGCTACGAGGTACTGTCCGAGGTAGATTAACCACTTTATTTTGTTTTGATTGAGGACAATCAAAGGTTCAAGTTTGGGGGATTATGATATGTGCGTAAAATGACCTATATTTCGATGTGTGAGCGTGCATGTTTGTGGCCATTTTACTCTTATATCATATGTTTTTGTTGCTCTTTTGTTGTGTTTTTGTATTTTGGATGGTGTAGGTTGAGTTTTGAGCTTAAAGCAGCACTTTCGGCTTTGTTTTGGAGGAAAATTGCCCGAGCTAGGGATCAAAGGAAGTCAGGCTCGACCGAGCAGAGTAATCCAGTTTTCAGAGAGCAGGTTCGGTCGAGCTAAGCCAGGCTCGATCAAGCCATGTCGGATAGAGGGCTCGCTCGGCCGGTCCTGCAGTGCTCGGCCGAGCCATGGCCTTTAGAGAGCTCGCTCGGTCGAGCCACTGTGGCTCGGCCGAGCCAAAACATGTCTTGGCAGTTATTTCAGTTTCTGAGCTATCCCGGGCAATCCTACCTTGGCCCGGGCGATCCAAGGCTATGTTTGCTCGTCTATAAAAGGGGGAATTCCGAATTTTTAGAAAACTTTTGCTCATTTTTCATTAAATCAACTTGGAAATTCTCTCCCATTCCATCTTCCATCCACTTTCCATCCACATTCAAGAGGATCAAGGACACATTCCACTACATTTGTTGAAGATCAAGGAAGATCTAAGGGTAGATTGAGTACAAGTCAACAATTGGGGAAAAATACATTTAACCTTTCAATTTGTAATGAATTTCCTTACGTTATCTCTTGTATACAATCAGTTGAAAGGTATGGAGAACTAATTCCTTGTGAGTGTAATTTGGATTGATAATGTGTGAAATTGAGATTGAAAGTTGAATGTTTACCTTCCTATGAGAGCTTGAATCACACTAGATCTCATCCCCAATCACCTAGGTGTAGGTAATAGCCAACGTAGGTGGTTTTTGACGTGAACACTGCAGCCAACACGCGGGTGGAATCGTCGTGAATAGTGTGAATTCATATGATTCTAAATCCAATCAATGTGCGGAAATAGGTCATACGACAATAATCTACGTTCTAGAAGGAGTGGACTAGGAATCGATAACGTGACTGTTTGAGATTACTAGGATCATCTACGGTTAACTCGCTGTGACAAGGGGTTAGCTATTTTAGAGTGGATTGCTCAATCTCATAGGAATTAAATTGAGTTTACATCACAATTCGATCTAAGTTGAACACATTAGATTTCCATACAACATTCATGCTTATCTCATTTGATTGAACTTGTTACTTCATCTACCTATTTCGGAAAGCTTGATTGGTTGTTTTAAAAAGTTTCTATTTAATATGATTGCTATTGTGTTTACTTCATTTATGCTTTGTTTAGTTATTTCTTTTGCTTAGCTAATAGAAAAACTGAACGATATATGTTTTGCCTAACTACAAACATTCCATACGAGTAGGGAGTATTCTATTGGGCGAGGTTGAAAAGAACCTTGGATTGATAAAATTTAACTTGACTAAGTGTTGTTTTTACACCGCATCAGGGACCTAATGCAAATAATAAAGTGGGTCTATGAATTAATTAATTCCCATGTCCACAACCCATGAAACAATTAATTAATTAATATTAATTCTTTTTCACCATAGAATTAATACTGACCTACCCCTTTACTACCACGTTCTGAGAACGGGCTGCATTTACTTGAGAATCTCCATATTTAAGGTTACTGGACATTCATTAATTTATTGTAGCTTCTGACAAGCTACCACAATTATTTAATTTCTTATTTCCTGAGCAGTACCACTCAAGCCTTATCACTCGTGCTTGAACTTAATCACTCTGCAGGACTTTAGCACGATGAATGTTATTTAGCTCCCCAGGGAATGTCCCCATCCTATTACTCGGATATGGTTACCTAGCTCTAGTCTCAGGCTGTAATACACGAACTGCTGTTACCCAAGATGCGGGTATACGAGCTCGTTACTCAGGCTCTCCACCATGGCAAGTCAAAGCAACAATCAAATCATGCATACCCCTGAACCTTCATTAGGGTTTGGACTCAATCAAGATCGATATCTTATATTCTCTGATGTCACATAGTAGAATACATCTCACTGTGGTCCCATCAATACACAACCGCACGTACCAACATATCAAGTAATCAAGACAGATTACTTCTTTCCGACTATGCTGCATCCTATACCGACAGGCTTATCCTCGTACACTGTCTCGCTGTGATAATATTTATATCTCAATAGGTCAAGTGATCATATTGTCTTCTGCGATCTACAAGACGCTGTATGATTGTCCCTATCGGTGAGATAAGAGGATACCATTGTTACTCGCATGTAAGTTTGTTTAACAGATAGGAAATACCGTTGAATGTATACTCATCGTAATAAATGCATTCTGTATACAAAACCTAACAGTATAAACTTGCGTCAGGGACTCAAGTCTCGTGTATGGAAACACGGAAACTCATAGATTTTTAGCAGAGAGACCTTTTGTTATGAGGAATTCGTAACCGTTTAAGGTTGAAGGGCAGACCTATTTATAAAGAAGCCTTCGAGCATTTTGAATTTATGCTCGTTAGACACATTAATCCAGTCGTTAGAGTCATGGAAGATGTCGTCCAATCATAGCCCACACTCTTGGTCTTCTCTACTCTGCTTTGCTGCATTAGTGTACCTAGAGGTAGCAATCGTGCGTGTTGGGTCGTTATCGTGTCGTGTCTTATCGTGTCGTGTCATTATCGTGTTTGAGCTTAACGGGTTCGTGTCGTGTTCGTGTTTGAGCTTAACAGGTTCGTGTCATGTTCGTGCTCATTATTATCGTGCGTGTTCGTGTCGTGTTGTCGTGTCGTGTTCAAGATTTTTACTCCCAAGTGTAAAGCTGACAATTTTATTAAGGTTAATTTTTTTCGTGTCGGGTCGTTTTCGTGTCGTGTCATTATCGTGTTTGAGCTTAACGGGTTTGTGTCGTGTTCGTGTTTGAGCTTAACAGGTTCGTGTCGTGTTCGTGCTCGCTTTTATCGTGCGTGTTCGTGTCGTGTTATCGTGTCGGGTCAGAAATTGCCAGCTCTACCATAAACTAACTTCATGTCAGACTACATTTCGATCTGAGGAATTCATGTTTAGATATCCTCGTACTGACTTTCACTTAGGCATGTGAATGTTGAAGGCTGACTTGAGCTTGAATAGCTCGTGCTTTAAAGGTTGAGGTCCTTATACTGACTTCCCATGGTCAGTATAGTCAGCCCTCATACTGACTTCCCATAGTCAGTATGGAAAACCCTCATACTGACTTCCCATAGTCATTATGGAAAACGCCCTCATACTGACTTCTCCTAGTCTGTATGGGAAGGTCCTCATGCTGACTTTCCTAGTCAGTATGGGAAGACCCTATACTGAGTTCCAAACTCAGTCTTGGTCAAGGTCATACTTGGATTACAATTTTAGAACTCTAGAAATGAAAACTGACTAAGATGGCTTTTACAACCTTTGACCCACCAAAACATACTCCCTCTGTCCCACCTCAATTGTCCCACTTTCCTTTTTCGTCTGTCCCACCTCAATTGTCCCATTACTTAAAAAGGAAACTTTTTCACACTCAACAATAAAATATTAATTCCACTCAACTTACTTTACACTCACACTCCTTGGTTATTGTGCCCGGTCAACCCGAGATAATTCAGTCGGGATGGAAGGAGTAAAAACTAAGGAAGGATTTCTCTTGCGAAAAATCATAACAATGCTAATCCTGCAAGACCCGCTGATGATCGGGGATCTACAGTTTAACCTTTTGTTTGTAGGAACAAGTACATTTGTGAAGGGTGGTTGATTGCAGTATTTTTTATCAAGTATAAATTATCGAACACGAAGACTCAATTCGCCCGTTATTCAAGTAAAAGTCTGATTTTGAAACCTAATATCTAGATGCGATAAAATACTTTGAATATCAAATTCCAACTATCTATCATGCAATTAACGACTAAAACAATTAAATAAACTTCAATTCGACTAAGTAAATTCCAAAGGAGTACGGTTGAGGAATATAGGATGGATTGGGAGTAGATTATGAATATGTTTGGACTTGTCACTCACACGAACCAGATTCAATAGATAGCATGGGTCGGTTCATCAAACTCTAGTTAAAACCCTTAATACCGGTGCAATAACCGTTGACTAATTGAAATCTCAACCTAAGTCTAGGTGTATTAATCTCAATTAACTCCCAAAAGCACATGAACTCATTGACCTAGATACCAATTCACCTATCTTCTAAGTGAAATAATACCCAATTATTATTGCAATCCCCTCTAATGCACAAACCTATCAAGTTAATTCATTGAGGAATACTTTCCAACACATGGTGATCAATCATGAAAGGAACACAAATTGAATCCACAATAAAAATCAAAAACCTTGAAAAACTTCAATAATCCAAATCCAAACAATATTTAAATCATCCCAATCACATCCAAATCCTCAACAATGAGTTTAGCTACTCATAATTCTAAATGAATTCATCAAAACCATAAAGTAGAACATAGAAGAGAAAGTAGAATAAAGAAGCTTAGGAATCAATGATGAATCTTCAATCTCGCTTCGAATCCTTCCTTCCACCTTCAATTTCCAGCTTTCCGGAAGTGAAAATCGCCTCCGGTTATGCCTTAGTCTCCCTAGGGTTTTCAAAAGTCGAACCCTCCAAATGTGGAATTCTTTGGCCTTTTATAGGTGTAAAACCCGCAGCTTCAGTGATTCAATCCCGCGCGGGATCCTCCTTTGAAAAACTCCATCCCGAGCGGGAGAAGAAAACTTATCCGCCGAGAAAACCCGATCCGTCCCGAGCGGGATGAGACGGTCCCGAGCGGGATCTGCTACGACCCTCACACCATCTCTCGAATTCACGCCTATTTGACGTATCCCGAACGCACTGGTGCCTCCCGAGCATCGGTCCCGAGCGGGACCGGCTTTGACTTTTCAGCAATTTCTTTCTTTCTCGTCCCGAATGGGAGATGTGTGTCCCTAACGGGATGTGCTTCGCCCTTGGCCTCAATTTAGCTCCAAAACTCGCATATTTTCACCTTTTTCACATCCTGCACACACAAAACAACTCCAAACCACCAAGTGAAGGAAAATCAAGAAAAGAAGAGATATGTGTGTGATTTGTGTACCAAATTCTCACCAATTCATTCAATTCACATCCCAAAAATCATGCAAATTACACACATATCAGTGGTGGAATAAAGCTAGGGTCTCAACTCCTAGTTTTGATTTACTGGAGATCTTTTAAATAGCAATCGTCCCTTCTTGTTGGCGCTCTTACTTTACCAGGGGCAAACTTGTAACTCACAAAATGGTCTTGCTCGAGGTCAAACAGCAAGTGAGAAACTCAAAAGGCGGGAAGTTGGATGCAATAGAAGCGTCGAGTGGTACGCATCTTTAATGCGAACTTATCAAAGAGCAGTGGCAAATCCTATCAATATTCGTCACGTTACCATGTCAGCACTCGACGTTCTAGAATCTGGAGTTAGATGGATGCCAAATCTTTTGAGATTTGCAACAATATTCAAGCCAAGAATTATTGCCCAATGAATAATTCAAACTGAAAGATACTAGCTCATTTATCTCACCTGCGAATCCATTTGCTGGAGGTGATTTTATAGCTCACATTTAATCTATCTGAGTTATCATTATGAATACTAAGTTGAAGCTCTTAGTATTTTCTCGGCTAGACTATGCACTGACAAAGAGGACTTTATGCTTTAGGGTAGATCATTTTCAATGGGATGCCCTAAACATTATTAGTAGTCAAATGGTAGCGGATTATGACTAAGTCTAAGCTCTCTGTTATTATAGGACCAATTGTCGAAGGAAATTGAATTCAATCTTCTTAGAAAAACCGATAGTCTAGATAATCTTTTTATCTCCTTTCTAGGTTCATCAAAATCATTGTTTTACGCAACCTCCAAACCTACAAATGCGGACTCTTTCTGAAATGATGTCTTGTCCATCGATTTAATTTGCACGTTACACGAAGGAGTGATCGCTAAATTATTTAACAGCGACTTAGCAAAGCTAATAATATAGCGGCAAATGAAAATTATCGACCCCACAGGAAAAGAAGTCACGAAAAACCCTAAGTACTAAAACATTAGTTCTCAAATCACTGGTTAGGGAAAAGTCAAATTTTGGGTTGTAATTATTTTGAAATTCTCAATACTTGCGAATTAAATTTAAAACAGAAAACTAAATTGCTTTTGATGAAAACGATTGTGAGAGTACAGATTCCAGGAAATATACCTATCAAGTATGACATGGATGAATGAATTGATTATTTCCCAATTTAATTCCTCTTCGTAGTGAAATATCAGAAAAGTATTATGAACTTCTTTGTTGGACAATTCATAAAGTAGATTAATTAATTACCTATCTCCGCTCGGTCTCAAGATAAATTAACTAACTCCAAAGATCTACAGATTTATCCCTACAATCAATCTCCTTCAGTTACGATAAGAAATTAGATTATATTGTGAAAATCTCTTTCCATTGAAAACTATTATAGTTACGTCTCAAGTAATCAACTAGTTAATCCTAAGATGTGGCCAACAAACTCAAGATTATGAATTAACACAGATTTCACAAACTATGAAGGGAAAGGGAAAATAATTCAATTAATCAAAACCTGCATACATTGATAGTGCGAAACCCTAGAATCTGAAGAAGAATTTAGTTACACATATTCAGAGAAATATTCATCATAAAAAATAAAACCTGAATTGCATAAAAACGTGGATCCGATCGTCTTCCCACAAAACTCTGTCTTCAAACATAAACTCTAGAAAACTTGGAAATCTCTAAAAATCTTCAATACTAAAATCTCTAATTTGCTCTAATGATTTTTTCCTCTTAAAAACGAATTTACACATGGCTATTTATAATAGTGAAGGATGTATCAAACAGTATCTTGGTGTAGATATGTGTTTATCTTCGAATCAGACTCAGATCAGGAATCTCGTAAATGCGTCGATCGCTGGAGAACAGCGTCAATCGATGCTGCTGAAGCACCCTCGTTGATTGACGTGGAATGGCGTCGATCGACGTAGGCTTGTTGCTTCCGTCGACCTTCTCCTTCTCCTTCATCGAGCACTTCTTTTCCAATCATCACGTCGATCGACGAGACATCCCCGTCGATCGACGTGGTCCTGAACTGGGAACCTATTCTTCGCTGTTTTCGACCAAAAATCTGCATTATTCATCAGACACGACATTACAAGTACAAAAGCCAATTCATGCACGAAAAAGACACTAAAAACAATCTGAACACCACACAATTAGTCAAAGAACAACCAGATAAGTTGGTGAAAATCCTAACTTATCAACTCCCCCAAACTTAAACCATTGATCGTCCTCGATCAATTCATAGAAAAGAAATCTAATCAAATGCAGATACAAGTGTGCAATGCTTCACAAGCTTCTTTTGCAATCTAAGTATTACTTATTCACATAAATCATGCAATCCAAACAAATTCTCATTGTTGAATTATTGAGGAGGAACCTCACCGGGAAGTGTTTGCACTCATCGCTCAATCAAGTAAAGGGCTTGAAATTCACTCATTCAAAGTTTTAGTTTACCTCACCATAGGTTTGACAAATTTCTCATCTCTCCACTGCTTGTTAGTGTGGTTTTTCAGGGAATCAAAAAGGTCTTGATTTGGTTGTAACGTGGCTTACCTAAGAGGTAGGATATTTTTGGCTAAGTGACTCAAAATATTACATTCAAACACCAAGTCTGTTAGCATATCTTGCCCACATGATTCTTTTTCTTTTTACACACAATCTTGTTCCTTCTCTTTTGTAATTTTTCAGGGTTCTAACTTTATTTTGACTTTTGTGAACTACACATATGAAGTTTTCCTTCTCAATTTTCTTTTTCTCTTCTCTCTTTTTTTTTTTCATTCATGTTCACCAATGTTCACTTCTTCTAATTTACCCTCAGGAACCCTTATTTTTGCACACAGCCTCATATCACAATCCCACAGCTTACACCATCTAATAAATCAACATTTCTTGTTCATCAACCCTCCTAATAAAAGAAAGAAAATTTTTCAAGGTTCAAAGGGGTTATAAGTGGAAATTAAAGGTGAGTGTATGGGAGATGGGCTACGAACGTACATGCCTAACATCATTTTCACCCTCTTACCACACTTAATGCAACCTCAAGAGAGAAATTCGTCAAATTCTAGGAAGTAAATCTAATAACTTTGTCACTCATCAAACGAAAAGATGCCACAAATTTCTCACAAGGTAGAAATTTTCGTTACTCTTCAATAATTACCCAAATTCCGAACAATTATCATGCAACGATTTATACTTCAAAGATCAACTTGTCAAGCAAAATAGCTCCTATCATCGGCTACTCTATCACACGGATTATCATTCTTAACTAGCAAATATTTCGATTATCAATCAACAATTTAATTCCAAGGAAAGACAAGTAATCAGCATCAACACCAACATAATCAAAAGTAGTTCCGACTGCCCTATGTTCAAAAGCTCCTAAAACAATACTCAAGACTATTCAACTCATAACAAGTACCACAAATCAAGAGTTCAAAAATACTAATTTTGAGTAAAAAGCCTTGCAGAGAGCAATTGTTCACACTGAAGCAAAAGAACAAGGATGGTGATGGTTCAGAAAAAACAAAAAACAAAAACAAAAACAGAAAAACAACGAAAAATTAAAATAAAGCA
>JAPKLW010000428.1:456048-477609 GCA_026898455.1 Plectranthus barbatus
TGGCCAACAAACTCAAGATTATGAATTAACACAGATTTCACAAACTACGAAGGGAAAGGGAAAATAATTCAATTAATCAAAACCTGCATACATTGATAGTGCGAAACCTTAGAATCTGAAGAAGAATTTAGTTACACATATTCAGAGGAATATTCATCATAAAAAATAAAACCTGAATTGCATAAAAACGTGGATCCGATTGTCTTCCCACAAAACTCTGTCTTGAAACATAAACTCTAGAAAACTTGGAAATCTCTAAAAATCTTCAATACTAAAATCTCTAATTTGCTCTATTGATTTTTTCCTCTTAAAAACGAATTTACACATGGCTATTTATAATAGTGAAGGATATATCAAACAGTATCTAGGAGTAGATATGTGTTTATCTTCGAATCAGACTCAGACCAGGAATCCCGTAAGCGCGTCGATCGCTGGAGAACAGCATCGATCAACGCTGTTGAAGCACCCTCATCGATCGACGTGGAATGGCGTCGATCGATGTAGGCTTGCTGCTTCCGTCGACCTTCTCTTTCTCCTTCATCGAGCACTTCTTTTCCAATCATCGCGTCGATCGACGAGACATCCCCGTCGATCGACGAGACATCCCCGTCGATCGACGTGGTCCTGAACTGGGAACCTATTCTTCGCTGTTTTCGACCAAAAACCTGCATAATTCATCAAACACGACATTACAAGTACAAAAGCCAATTCATGCACGAAAAAGACACTAAAAACAATCTGAACACCACACAATTAGTCAAAGAACAACCAGATAAGTTGGTGAAAATCCTAACTTATCAAGGAGTAACATTTGTGTAAAGTCCTCGAACCATTATTTTGAAATCCTTCATCTTCTAACCGTAAAATGAGAATAGGGCATTTAGGATTTGTTGCATATAAATAGAAGAGATCATTGGCTTATTGGTTTCATTCTACCATCTCCTCTTCCTGATCAAAATGCCTCTAGATAAACCCCAAACTTCTTATGCTCTCTTCTTGACGAATGAACTTCTGAGCTTCAAATTCAATCTCTTCCCCTCTTCGGCAATATTGAGCACACCACATAAGAAGAAGAATCAGAGAAATCTCAGTGAATCCTCCACCGGTGTCTTCATGATGGAAGACAGGTCACCTTCTTAAAAATAGAGAGCTCACGATATCATCAATCATTACCCAAAAATGGGAGGACCTACGGGAACCACAACAGGCTGATCAACGAGCTTGAAAGAGTAAACTCGTTGCTACACCCTGGTAATGGCTGAATCTCTCAGGTAATCTCCGAAGTAGCCCTTCCACATCTCCTTTCCCCTGATTTCAGCAGATGTTGCCAAAATGGAGAAAAAGATGGACCAAGGAAGGAGAAGAGGTGATCCTTGCTTCCCAAGTAGATCTTCCCCGAGGAAGTACATGAAAAATATGATATTTTTGTCAAAGGGGAAAGAGGGGCCACATATCGGAAGGAGAATAGTTTGCAAGGCTATCGGTGTGTAGAAGATACGAAGATGAAGAAAATTTGCTACCTACAACTGAAATGATGAAGTTGTATTTTTGCTCTAGTTTTCTTTTTTTTTTTTAGTATCTTATGTCACTTTCCATTGTACTTGTAATCTCATATCATTGAATGCAAACTGACTTAAGGTTGAAGATAAAATCTCATTGTCTCTCTCTTCTCTCTCTGCCACTCCTTCCTATTTACTGAATTTACACATTGTGTTAAACAACATTTTATTTTTTCCCTTTGATTAATCGAGAAATATATCTCCCAGTCAGGGGAAGATCTTAGGCCAGGTTTTGAAAACCCCATTGTCGAGCTCACACCATCATCGCAGACCCCATCATCGAGAGCACACCACCGCGTGCGGTCTCCGTTCGCTGCCCACGACCAACTGCAACCCTTGTCTAAGCAACATTCACCGTTGTGTCTCATAGCAATCTGATCATAGAATTATTTAACTAGTGACTTAGCAAAGCTAATAATATAGTGGCAAATAAAATTATCGAATCCCAGGGGAAAGAAGTGACGAAAAACCTTAAATACTAAATCAAATGTTCTCAAAATACTGGTTAGGAAAAATCAAATTTTGGTTTTGTTTGTTTCGAAAATCTTAATGCTTGCGAATTAAAATTAAATAGAAAAATAAAAGACTTTTGATGAAACGATTATGAGAAGTACAGATTCCAGGGATATCTACTTATCAAGTATGACATGTATGAATAAATTGATTAATTCCCAATTTAATTCCTCTTCATAGTGAAACATCAGAAAAGTATTATGAACTTCTTTGTTGGACAATTCATAAAGTAGATTAATTAATTACCTATCTCTGCTCGGTCTCAAGATGAAATAATTAACTCCATAATTCTACGGATCAATTCTTATAATTTAACTCCTTCAGTTACGACAAGAAATCAAATTATATTGTGAAAATCTCTTTCCATTGAAAGTTATTACAGTTACGTCTCAAGTTCTCAACTAATTAATCCTAAGATGTGGCCAGCAAACTCAAGATTATGAATAAGCACATATTTCACAAACTACGATGGGAAATGGAAAATAACTCAATTAATCAAACAAGCATACATTGATAATTCGAAACCCTAGAATCTGAAGAGAGATTTAGCTACACATATTCATGAATAAAATCATAGAGATGAAGAAAAACACGAATTGCATAAAAACTTGGGTGTAGATGTCTTCCCACAAAAACATGTCTTCAAACATAAACCTAAAAAGCTCTTGGAAATCTCTAAAACCTTCAACTCTAAAATCTCTTAATTGCTATACTGATTTCCACACTCAATTTCGAATTTTTCATGGCCTTTTATAATAGTGAAAGATGTATCAAACAGTATCTAGGATTAGATATGTCTCTATCTTCAAATCAGGATCAGATTAGGAAAACCCGTCGCCGCGTCGATCGATGGAGAAATCTCATCAATCGATGGCCTGGAAGAACCCGCGTCGATCGACAAAAATTGGACGTCGATCGATGGGCCTTGAAAAACACTTCGTCGATCTCTCTTCAATCTCTTCATCGATCGTCCACTGAATTACCTTCGTTGATCGACGTGCCCTTGGCGTCGATCGACGTGGCCCTGGAACTTCAAGCAATTCCTGCTTCTCCCCTTTTTTTGACTAAAAACCTGCATAATTCACCAATCACGACATTACGAGCACAAAAGCCAATTCATGCACAAAAATATGCATAAAACAATCTAAACATCACTTAATTAGCCAAAGAACAACTAGATAAGTTGGTAAAAATACTAACTTATCAACTCCCCCAAACTTAAACCATTGATCGTCCTCGATCAATTCGCAGAAAAGAAATCGAATCAAATGCAGATACAAGTGTGCAATGCCTCACAAGCTTCTTTTGCAATCTAAGTATCACTCATTCATATAAATCATGCAATCCAAGCACATTCACATTGTTAAATTATTGAGGAGGAACCTCACCGGGCAGTGTTTGCACTCATCGCTCAACAAGTAAAGGGTTTGTGTTTCACTCACTCAAGGTTTTAGTTCACCTCACCATAAGTTTGACAAGTTTCTCATCTCTCCACTGCTTGTTAGTGTGGCTTTTCAGAGAATCAGATATGTCTTTGTTTGGTTGTAATGTGGCTTACCTAAAAGGTGGGATATATTTGGCTAAGTGACTCAAAATATTGCAATCAAACCCAAAAATCCAAGCATATCATAACCACATAATTTTTTTTCTCATGCACAATCTTGTTCCTTCTCTTTTATAAGTTTCAGGGTCCCTTAGAACGTGTTTCAAACTTTCGTGAACTACACATATGAATTTTTTTTCTCATTTTTTTCTCTTCTCTCTTTTTTTTCTTTCACTAATGTTCACTTTTCTTAATTTACCCATGGGAACCCCTATTTTTGCACACGACCTCATATCAAAATCCCACAATTCACACCATCCAATAAATCAGACTCCTTTTATTCATCAACCCTTCTAAACAAAAAAAAAATTTATTCAAAGCTCAAAGGGGCTACAAGTGGAAATTAAAGGTTAGTGTATTAGAGATGGGCTACGAAAGAACATGCCTAAAATCATTTTCACCCTATTACCACAATTAATGCAACCTCAAGAGAGAAATTTGTCAAATTCTAGGAAGTAAGTCTAAAAACCTTGTCACTCATCAAACAAAAAGAAAGGCTCAAATTTTTACACAGGGATAAAATTTTGTTACTCCTCAATAATTACCCAACTTTGAACAGTTATCATGCAAGGATTTATATTTCAAAGATCAACTCATCAAGCAAAACATCTCCTATCATCGGCTAATCTATCACACAAATTTTCATTCTCAATCAGCAAATATCTCAATTATCAACCAACAATTTTCATTCAAGGAAAGACAAGTCATATTTTCAACACCAACATAATCAAAAGTAGTTCCGACTGCCCTATGTTCAAAAGCTCCTAAAAAAATTCTCAAGACTATCCAATTCAAAACTAATACCACAAATCAAGAGCTCAAAATACTAATTTTAGTGAAAAGTCTGGCAGAGAGCAATTGTTCACATTGAAGCAAAAGAACAAGGATGGTGATGGTTCAGAAAAAACAAAAACGAAAACAAAACAAAAATGAAAAGCAAAAATCATAAAAAAACAGTAAATAAAATAAAATAAAATGCAAATGTTTCCCTTTTTCGATCCTCATCCCCCCAAACTTGTTTCACTCAAAGTAGTGGACAAGTTTGCAAGTTAGATGGGAAAACAGAAA
Organism: Plectranthus barbatus; assembly: GCA_026898455.1. Classification (NCBI taxonomy): domain Eukaryota; kingdom Viridiplantae; phylum Streptophyta; class Magnoliopsida; order Lamiales; family Lamiaceae; genus Plectranthus; species Plectranthus barbatus. The sequence goes on from JAPKLW010000428.1 coordinate 460,792, forward strand.
CGGTACCTCATTCCTCCTCCGGAGGATCCTCCATAACCACATCGGGGGATGGCCAGACGGGAAGTCTCCGAGGGCGATCCTGGCGCTCACGCTGTCGGCGAAGGTAGATGGAGTTAGGTTGGGTGTTCAGAAGGAGGCACTGCATCTGACTGTCGAGGGTGTTGAGCCTCAAGGTCACATGCTGGCGGAACTCGGCCTGTCGGGTGTGCTCCGCCGCATGCAAAGCAGCCTGCTACTGCATGAACTGGTAGATCGTCTCCAGATCCATCCCGGAGGAAGAAGATCCACCCACAAAGTGGTTGGGCGAGGCTCCACCGGTCCTGCTTGGAATCATCTCTGCTCCCCCATCATCCTTGGTTGCCTCATCCTCGGCGTCCTCTGCTGGGGGTCGCTGGTCCAGTCGTGTCTGCAATCTGTGAAGGAGTCTGGAGGTGCCGGGTCCTCCACGAGATCCACCCATCAGCCTCATGTGGGCGGGTGTGCTCATCAACCAATTATCACGAAAGTGATAATCGGTGACACGTGTGAGTGCCCTCTGTGGTAGTGGAAACTTGTCCCCGTTGGACATCCTCAAAGACCAGCCACCCTCTCGGGGCGAAAGCATCATCATCCGACTCAGGTGCAAGGTGCTGAGTCCTCGGTTGTCCTCAAGAACCTCAATGTCGGCCAAGTCGATCCCCACAAATTCTGCAATCGGGGTAATCAATCCCCCGCTCCAAATGTTGCCCTTGGAGGCCTTGACTTGGTGCCTCCAGTGGTCTATGACCAACGCCGCAAAACTAAACTTTTCTCCTATCAGCATGCAATAGATGGAGTAGAGCTCCCCTACTCTCACCTTGGCGCTCTCATGTCGGCCGGTGATAGACACCCCCATGCACCGCTGAAGATAATGGAACACGGGGTTGTCGATGGAGGATGCCTTCATGTTTCCTGAATCAAACTCCCTCACATCCCCCTTTGCCTCGGCTGCAATTTGGCTCCAAAACCCAGCCATGTCAAACCCCGGTGGAAGGAACTCGATGCCAGATTTTTGGACACCCCAAATTTCCTCAAGCTGGTCCCTTGGCAGCTCATAATGCTCATTCAGAAGTTGGAAGGAGATGGTGGTTGGCTCTGACTCCAGCTAAACATCATAGACATGGAGCGACGCCAACAACTCCAACACAAGCGATGGGTAGGTCGGCCACCGCTTGGTCATCCATGAATCCCATTTGACTCTCTCCAATAGGGTCACCACATCTCGTCTGATACCCAACATGTTCATTGTTTCTGAGCACGGGTACAGAGTTCGTCGGACTGTGAACTCTTCACCAGAGAATTTCCGGAACCTCTTTTTGGCTGCCTTGTTGGCAAAAGTAGGGCGGAATGCCATTTTTGTCTTCAAGGATAGAGGGATAAATTGTCAACAGATATTCAAAGTACTTCACCAAAATTTCCAAATTCACCAAAAACAAAAATATGCAATTAGCCTCAAAATGAATCTACCCAAGCAAAATTGATTCAACATTCATGCAATTGACACCCAAACAGAGCATATTTCATCCTAAGTTGAAAGAATTTCACCCCAAAATAGCAGGACAAGAAAATCACCCCCAATTGGAATTATCCTCAAACAAGCAAGAGTCGTATTCAATCAATTCCAATGCTACAATTTCACCAAAAGCAAGTATATCGACTAGAACAACTACCCATATCGAATAATCATGAAGAGTTACAACAAAATCGATAAAAAAGCAAAAATTGAAATTAGGGCTCCAAGGTTCAATTTTCATCAAAATCATGCTCAAATCATTCAAAACACATGAAATAATCGAAGTGGAAGGGTCTAGGATACATACCGTTGATTGGAGCGGCGAATTTGGAGAGAAAAATTCGAGGATGGGTGTTTGGGGAGGAAAGAGTGTCGTGCGAGTGTGTTTTGTGAGAAAAATAATGAGGAAACTGGGTTTAAAAACCCGTCTGTCGCGCCTCTAAATACCCCGCATCGATCGACGCTGGTTTTGCATCGATCGACGAGGTCCAGAAGCTCACATCAATTGATGCTGGTTATACGTCGATCGACGTGGGCCAAAACTTCATGTCGATCGACGTGAGTCTGGCGTCGATCGATGCAGACCTGAATAGAGCACTGACTCGAAAAGAATAACAAAAATTGATTCTACGACCTATTGACTCAACTTGACTGAATTGAAATAACAGAAGTAAGAAAGTAGTAAATTGTTGGGTTACCTCCCAACCAGTGTTTGGTTTAATGTCGCTAGCTCGACAATACCTGGACTTTCATGGCCGATTCAAGTAGTACTTCTCCACCGCTCCGACTTGGAGTGGGGTGTAGTACGGTTTAAGGTTCTTCCCGTTCACCTTGAAGTTCTTCCCATCTTGGCCAGCTAGCTCGACTACACCATTCAGAAATTGATAGATCACGATGTAAGGTCCAGCCCACTTCGACTGCAACTTTCCGGGCACGAAGCGGAGACGGGATTTGAAGAGGAGGACTTTGTCACTTGAATGAAAAACATGAGAGCGAATCCCTTTGTCGTGGAATCTCTTCGCTCGCTTCTTGTATATGATATTGTTCTCGTAAGCTTCATCCAAAAGTCTTCCAATTCATTCAATGCCATGGCGCGCTCTTCTGCAGCCGTCTTCCAATCCAGATTCAGCTCTTTCACTGCTCTCCAAGCCTTGTGCTCCAACTCAACAGGGAGGTGACATGACTTTCCAAAGATGAGCTGATATGGAGATGTCCCGATGGGCATTTTGTAGGCGGTGCGGTATGCCCAAAGTGCATCGTCAAGTATTGCTGCCCAATCTTTTCGCTGCTTCACCGTCTTCTCCAAGATTTGCTTGATTTCTTGGTTGGACAACTCCGTCAGCCCGTTCCCTTGAGGATGATATGGGGTGGTAACGCGGTTCTTGACTCCGTATCTAGCAAGAAGAGAGGCAAGCCGTTTGTTACAGAACTGTGATCCCCCATCGCTTACCAAGGCTCTTGGCGTTCCAAATCTTGTCATGAGCTTCTGAAGGAACTTGATGACGACTTTGGAGTCATTCGTGACTGTTGGAACAGCTTCAACCCATCGCGACACGTAGTCCACTTCCAGTAGAATATATGAGAACCCTTGGGATGGCAAAAAAGGACCCATGAAATCGATCCCCCATACGTCAAAGATTTTAACTTCAATCACCGGGATCTGTGGCATCTCATCCCTCCGCAAAATGTTGCCGGTCCTTTGGCAACGATCACAACTCGTAATCCACCCACGGCAGATCTTGTGGATGGAAGACCAATAGAATCTGCTCGCAAGGATTTTGAATGTTGTCTGGTTGGCTGAATGATGACCGCCGCTAGGAGATGAATGACAGGCCTCAAAGATTTGTTGCCACTCGGATTGAGGCACACAACGGCGAATGATGCCGTCAGCACATCTACGCCAAAGGTAGGGATCCTCCCAATAATAGAATCTGACGTCATGCAGAAACTTCTTCTTTGCATATGGGGAAGAATCCAGTGGAAGAACGCCGGCCCCCAGATAATTGACAAAATCTGCATACCATGGTGTTTTTGACTTGTACATCTCCCTCAAATCCTTAATAGCGTAGATCTGTTCGTCGGGGAATGTCTCTCAGATCCTCATCAGCTGATCATCCCCTTCGACTGGTGGCTCTAATCGCGATAAATGGTCTACAATCACATTTTCGCTCCATTTTCTGTCTTTAATCTCAAAATCAAACTCTTGTAGCAATAGTATCCACCGAATCAGTCTGGGCTTGGCATCTTGCTTCGCGAAAAAGTATCTGATGGCTGCATGGTCGGTGTAGACAATCGTCTTTGAACCTATCAAATAGGACCGAAACTTGTCAAATGCATACACGACTGCAAGCATTTCCTTTTCTGTGGTGGTATAATTGCACTGAGCCGGATTCATACTTTTGCTGGCGTAGTGAATCACATGAAAGAGCCTTCCTTTCAGCTGCCCCAAAGCTGCCCCAATTGCATAGTCGCTGGCATCGCACATCAAAATGAACGGCTCGCTCCAATCTAAAGAAGTCAACACCGGAGCTGTCACTAACGCCTCCTTCAGCTTTTCAAAGGCCTGCAGGCAGTCATCATCGAAGACAAATGACACATCCTTTTCCAATTTGCACAAAGGCCCCGATATCTTTGAGAAGTCTTTGATGAATCTTCTGCAGAATCCAGCATGATCAAGAAAACTTCTGACTGCTTTGACACTTGTTGGTGGTGGCATCTTTTCGATGGTTGTCACTTTGGCTCGGTCCACTTCTAGTCCTTCAGCTGATACTCGATGTCCCAGCACGATTCCTTCTCGCACCATGAAGTGGAATTTGTCCCAATTGAGGCATAGATTTGTCTCGGTGCATCTCTCCAGTACGGTCGCTAGATTCTGCAAGCAAACATCAAATGAGCTACCAAAAACCGAGAAATCGTCCATGAATACCTTCATGATTTGTTTGATCAAGTCGTGGAAGATTGCCATCATGCATCTTTGGAAGGTCGCCGGTGCATTGCACAATTCAAACGGCATCCGTCGGTAGGCAAACACTCCGTAAGGACAGGTGAATGTTGTCTTGTGCTGATCTTCTGGCGCCACAGCTATCTGGTTATACCCTGAGTAACCATCAAGAAAACAGTAGAAAGGGTAACCAGATAATCTATCAAGCATTTGATCAATCAAAGGAAGAGGAAAGTGATCCTTGCACGTGGCGGTGTTCAAGGCTAGATAGTCAATGCAAAATAGCCATCCCATGACTGGTCTTGTTGCCACTTCCTCTCCATCATCATTCTTTACTATCTGCATCCCTCCTTTCTTGGCTACTACATGTGTCGGGCTCACCCATTTGCTGTCGGAAATAGGATATATCATGCCATGGTCTAGGAGTTTGAGAACCTCCTTCTTTACGGCTTCTTGCATGATGGGATTCAGTGGTCGCTGTGCTTGTCTCTTTTTGTGGCGTCCTCTTCAAGGATGATTTTGTGCATACAAAGTGAAGGGCTGATTCCCTTGATATCCCCCAAAGTCCATCCAATGGCGGACTTGTATTTCCGTAGAACTCGAAGTAATTTATCCAACTCCCCCTGTGTGAGATAGGCAGAGACAATAACAGGGTAAGTGTCGTTAGAACCCAGAAAAACATACCTGAGGTGCGCCGGAAGCGTCTTGAGTTCCAGAGTTGGCGGATCAGAGTTGGATGGCTGTTGTCCCAGACCTTGGGCATCGATCGACGTGCCTTGAGCGTCGATCGACGTGGTTGAAACTGCGGCAATCCCTTTTCTACGTCGCAATTTCTTTGTCGATGAAAACTCCACATCTGAATTCCTTCGGGCATCGATCGACGTAGATTTTGAGGTGGCGTCGATCGACGTGGTCTTTCTCCCATGGTTTCCTGATTTGTTCTGGCTGTACCGACATGGTAGTCGCTCCCTCTTGTTTTCCTGTTCCCGAGTTATCTCCTCAAGCACATCCAGCTCCATGACCATATCCAAAATCTCCTCGCCTGCTTCTTCTAGATTTGTCGATGAGAACAGCGAGTGTTGTAGGCAGTTTTCCAGAAAATCAGGCTCACTTTTGAGAGAAGAGAAGGGGGAAGAAATCACTGGGTTGAAACAGTTGATCATGTGGCTTTCTTCTTGGTAGCTCCCTTCGTTGTGCTTCTGCATGGCCTTATAGATTGAGAATGTGACCGACTCATTGTTAACCCGAAAGGTCAGTTTGCCGTCTCGAATGTCGATCAAAGCCCCTCCAGTCTTCAAGAATGGTCGTCCCAGAATCAGGGGAATGTTCCGATCTTCCTCCGTATCAAGCACCACGAAATCGGCTGGGATAATGAAATCATTGACCTTCAGCAGCACATCTTCTACAATGCCTTTCGGGTAGGACACCGAACGATCGGCCATCTGGAGTGATATGGTTGTTGGCTTGATATTCCCAATCTCCAACCGCTTGAAGATAGACAGTGGCATCAAATTGATTGATGCTCCAGAATCATAGAGGACTTTTCCGAAAGTCTCCCCTCCAATTACGCAAGAGATCGTAAAGGAGCCCGGATCCTCTATTTTGATTGACATCTTCTTTTGAATTATGGCGCTGCATTCTTTGAAGAGATTGACTGTCTCGTGCTCCATGAAGGGTCTTTTCTGGGCTACCATGTCTTTCAGGAATTTAATGTATCCGGGCATCTCTCGCAGGGCTTCAACCAATGGAATGTTGATATGAACCTTCTTCATGTTTTCCAAGAAGTGTGCATACCTCTCGTTCATCTTTGTCTTGGCAAACCGCTACGGAAATGGCAGAGGGGGTCTTTTTGGAGGCAAACTGGTTTTGTCGATCGACAGACCCTTTTGAGCTCCGTCGATCGACGTAGATCCCGCATCGATCGACGGGGTTGCATCTACAACAGCTCCTTCGTCCTATTCGACTTCTTCGTCCTCCCGGGTGTCTTCCCCTGCCTGCTTTGGCCCTTCATACGATTTTCCCCCTCTCAGAGTTATGGCATTCACTTGGTTCCTCTGATTCTGATTCTTGGGGTTAACCTGAGTGTTGCTCGGGAGTTGTCCCAGCTTGTGTTGAGCTCCGAGGGCATCGGCAATCTGGCTGACCTGGTTTTCTATAATTTGCACATGCTTCTACACCTGATCAACTTTAGTGTTCACGCCCGAGATTTCTTGCTCCAATTTGGTCACTTTGTCAATGGACCCTTGCATGAATTTAGCCAAAATCTCATCGAGATTTGGCTTCTTCTTCTCCACCACTGCTCCATCTTGCACTGCAAATCCAGGTGGTGGCTACTCTGCGGCTTGATTGTTCGCGTAGGAGAATCCGGGGTGATTCCTCGCGTGATTATAGGTGTAGGGTTGGTTATGCTGTTGATTGTGTTGCTGATATCCTCCGCAGTAGTTGTTTTTATAACCACCCCTTTGGATGAAGTCTACATCGGCACAATCCCCTTCAGGTGGAGCTTGTACTGGCTCAACTGCAGCAACTGTTTTCTCCTGCTTCAGTGCAGCGAACTCTTCCTTTAGCTTTTTCAGCTTGGTTGCCAAATCAGGTTGTTCGGCCACTTTCTCCACCACTTTATCGACCGCTTTCACAGGCCGATGTCGACTTGAGGACCACCGTTGAGCGTTGTTAGCCATCTTTTGGAAGAATTCCATGGCTTTCTTTCCGATTTTCATCATGATGGTGTCTCCCAATGTGGTGTCCACCAACTCAACGGTCTTCTCATTGAGTCCTTCGTAGAATGCTTCAGCCTGTTCTCCTGGCGGAAAGCCATGTCCTGGGCAAGATCTCAGTAGCTCCTTGAATTGCTCCCATGCCTCGTTGAAGCTCTCATTAGGTCTTTGAGCGAATCTGATGATTTCCTTCCTTCTTAGTCTTCGTACTCATGCACTACCTGTACAGCAAAGGAGGTAGTGAGGTAAATGAAAAATAAACCGAAACAACTAAATTAAAAAAAAACAAGAATTCTAAAAACACGATGGCATCGATCGACGGTGAATGGGCGTCAATCGACGCGGACGCGAATATGCCATCGATCGACGGCAATTGGGCGTCGATCGACGTAAACAACAAAACTTCACGAAAATTCAAATACGAGTACAAAAATTTACAACCTAAATCAGTATTTCAATCACAGAATTAATAGTAAGATTATTTCTATTCTTTCCCCGGCAACGGTGCTAAACTTTGATCACAGAATTATTTAACTAGTGACTTAGCAAAGCTAATAATATAGTGGCAAATAAAATTATCGAATCCCAGGGGAAAGAAGTAACGAAAAACCTTAAATACTAAATCAAAAGTTCTCAAAATACTGGTTAGGAAAAATCAAATTTTTGTTTTGTTTGTTTCGAAAATCTTAATGCTTGCGAGTTAAAATTAAACAGAAAAATAAAAGACTTTCGATTAAACGATTATGAAAAGTATAGATTCCAGGGATATCTACCTATCAAGTATGACATGTATGAATAAATTGATTAATTCCCAATTTAATTCCTCTTCATAGTGAAACATCATAAAAGTATTATGAACTTCTTTGTTGGACAATTCATAAAGTAGATTAATTAATTACCTATCTCCGCTCAGTCTCAAGATGAATTAATTAACTCCATAATTCTACGGATCTATTACTATAATTTATCTCCTTCAGTTAAGACAAGAAATCAAATTATATTGTGAAAATCTCTTTCCATTGAAAGCTATAACAGTTACGTCTCAAGTTCTCAACTAATTTATCCTAAGATGTGGCCAGCAAACTTAAGATTATGAATAAGCACAAATTTCACAAACTACGATGGGAAAGGGAGAATAACTCAATTAATCAAACATGCATACATTGATAATTCAAAACCCTAGAATCTGAAGAGAGATTTAGCTACACATATTCATGAATAAAATCATAGAGATGAAGAAAAACATGAATTGCATAAAAACTTGGGTGTAGATGTCTTCCCACAAAAACCTGTCTTCAAACATAAACCTAAAAAGCTCTTGGAAATCTCTAAAACCTTCAACTCTAAAATCTCTTAATTGCTATACTGATTTCCACACTTAATTTTGAATTTTTCATGGCCTTTTATAATAGTGAAAGATGTATCAAACAGTATCTAGGATTAGATAAGTCTCTATCTTCAAATCAGGATCAGATTAGGAAAACCCATCGTCGTGTCGATCGATGGAGAAATCCCATCGATCGACGGAGAAATCCCATCGATCGATGGCCTGGAAGAACCCGCGTCGATCGAAAAAAATTGGGCGTCGATCGACGGGCCTTGAAAAACACTTCGTCGATCTCTCTTCAATTTTTTCGTCGATCGTCCACTGAATGGCCTTCGTCAATCGACGTGCTCTTGGCATCGATTGACGTGGCCCTGGAACTTCGAGCAATTCCTGCTTCTCCCCTTTTTTGACTAAAACCCTGCATAATTCACCAATCACGACATTACGAGCACAAAAGCCAATTCATGCACAAAAATACGCATAAAACAATCTAAACATCACTCAATTTGCCAAAGAACAACTAGATAAGTTGGTAAAAGTACTAACTTATCACAGTCGCGAGAGACAGGACCAATCGTAGCCACACAGTGGTGCGCCACCACCATCGTGCACGGCCCTGCCTTTGCCCGCAACCACCAGTTGTGTCGTCGTATGCAGCACAACCACCACCGCGCGCCTGAAGTGCACGGGTCAGTGGTTCACCGGAATGATGCACGCAACATGTGGAAGAAAAGGGCACGGCCCAGTCTCGCGATGGAACTAGGGTACCACCACGCCACCGTCGGATCTGGGTGTTGGGTTGAACTGAATCTATGCTGGTGTTCTTCGTGTTTTTTGATTTTACAGATTTGAATAAAAATACAAAATAGATCTACAATCTATTATATGATTTTTCCTATAAAATCTAACCACGGGTTTTCTTGTGGTGAAAGACAAATCCAAAAAATGAGAAGGCCACAAGAACAGAAACAATCCACGACCATTCAAATCCATCCACAATAAATATAAACATAAATATTTATTCAATCTTAATTTATTTAACACAGAGCCTAAAAATTCAAATCTGGCTCTAATATCAATTGTAGGATCTAAGTCTACAACAGACAACGTGAATTGTCTTTTATTTTTTTAGCCGTTTGGATTTTTCTTAGGATATCAAAAATAAATCAGATTAAAGAAATCAAGCGAACCCTGTGCACGCTCCTAATATTTAGTTGCAGATGATGGATTTATGGAATACCTGAACTCCAGCTTCTGCGCTGCAGAGCTGGATCGACAGTAGAGGATTCCTGATGTAGGGGTCTTGATTAATGTTATTGTGCTCCAATAGATTTGATCTTCTGATCTGTTCCCTTGCTCCTCGGAAATCTGGTGAGAATACGCTACCGAGTTCCACCAAAGCCTCAAAGAAGTCGATCAGTCTTCCTGGAATGGTGTAGTCGCCAATCTCTCATTCTTGTGTTGTCTAATACTGTATTGAATAACACAATTAATGATCTTAAGAGAGAAAGGCTTATATAGTGTTAGGGTTTGCAAACCCTAACCCTAATGTGCTCAAGCAGTTTGTGGGCCAGTTCAGGGATCAAATGCAAATAATAAAGTGGGTCCTCCTTATTAATTAATTCTATGTCCAACCCAGAACATAATTAATTAATAAAATATTAATTTGCTTTCACCAAGGAAATCAATGCTGACACACCCCTTTATTATCATATTATTTGGAACATGTTGCATTAATCTTGAATGATCCACATATTTAAGTTTTCGGACATTCATTAATTAATTTAGCTTATGACAATCAGCCACAACTAATGAATCTCTTATTTCCTGATTACTATCACTCTCTCCTTTTCACTTATGCCTGAATTAAATAATTTAACATGCAGGGTTTAGCATAATGAACCTTGTGAGCTCCTCAGGGAATGTCCACATCCTAAAATGGATATGATTACCTACATGTCCATCCTAACCAGGCCACACACAAACCGCCACACCCAAGATGCAGATATTAGAGTACATGAAAGACTCGTCACCCTAGCAAGTCAAAGTGTGGTCAACTAGTGTATGTCCCTTAGCCTTCCATTAAGTTTAAGATCATAACATGTATCTAGAGATCTGGCTCATTCATATGTCAATTAGAATGACACATCTCATTGTTGATCCCTTCAATACATAAAGATGTAGATATTAGAGTACATGAAAGACTCGCCACCCTAGCAAGTCAAAGTGTGGTCAACTAGTGTATGTCTCTTAGCCTTCCATTAAGTTTAAGATCATAACATGTATCTAGAGATCTGGCTCATTCATATGTCCATTAGAATGACACATCTCATTGTTGATCCCATCAATACATAAAGATGTACCAACACATCAAGTAGCTAGGATAAGCTCACTTATGAACTAATGTGTCGTAGCCGAAACTGACAGCCTATCCGTGGACTGTCTCAGCCGTGATACTATTTATATCTCGCTAGGTCAAACGATTCATATGATCCTCTGTGATCTCCTACACACCATATGATCATCCCTATAGGCGAGATAATAGGATATTATAGTTCGTATCGTATGTTTGTTATATTCGATATGATGGGTTTTGTATACTGAAAGCATTTATTACAATGAGTATACAACGGTTTATTTCTCCTATCTGTTAACAATCGTACATGTATGAACAATAGTATCCTCTTGTCTCACCGATAGGGACGATCATACATCGTGTTGTAGATCGCAAAAGACAGTATGATCACTTGACCTAGTGAGACATAAACATGATCACAGCCGAGACAGCGTATGAGGATACGTCTGTCCGGATGGCTGCGGCATTGTCGAAATAAGTAGTCTGTCTTGGTTACTTGACATGCTGGTACGCAGAGGTGGCGTATTGATCGTCTGTCTGACATCAGCGAATAAAAGATCTCGTTATATTGATTGAGTCCAAACCCTAACGAAGGTTCAGGGGTTTGCACGGGTTGACTGTTGCTTTGACTTGCCATGGTGGAGAGCCTGAGTAACGTGCTCGTATATCCGCATCTTGGGTAACAGCAGTTCGTGTAGTACCGCCTGAGATTGAACTTAGGTAACCATATCCGAGTAATAGGATGGGGACATTTCCTGAGGAGCTCAATAACATTCATCGTGCCAAAGTCCTGCAGGCTGATTAAGTTCAGGCACGAGTGATAAAGTTTGAGTGGTACTACTCAGGAATTATAAGATATTAATTAATTGTAGTTAGAGCTTGTCAGAGGCTCCGATTAATTAATGGATGTCCGGTAACCTTAAATATGGGGATTCTCAATTAATGCAACCCGTTCTCATAACGTGGTAATAAAGGGCTAGGTCAGTATTAATTCTATGGTGAAAAAGAATTAATATTAATTAATTAATTGTGTCCTGGGTTGTGGACATGGGAATTAATTAATTTATAGGCCCACTTTATTATTTGCATTAGGTCCCAGGTCTGGCCCAATTAAATATGCTGAATTGAGCCCAAAATGGCCCATTAGGGTTTCCAACCCTAGGTCTATAAATAGACAGCTCTCTCTCATAAGTCAAAAAGAGAGTTGAAAAACCCTAAACCTAAGAGAGAGAGGAGGCGCCGTTTTTGGTGAACAAGGAGGAGAATTTCGATTCTGGTCCTGCTCAGAGTACAGATCTACGGAGTCCTCACCAGTAGACGATCTTAACAGCATAGGGACACAGCCCTGAAGATCTGATCTGGAGAATAGATTTCTCTTCTCTTCTCTTTCTGTTTTTCGAATTTAATCAAGAAATTAGGGTTCTAATTTCTGTTTCCGCATATTAAATCGAATTGCGTGGTTGAATTGGATTTTGGAATTCAAACACAAAAGATCGGTACAGACACTACGGATTTACGGTAATCTCTCAATCCACAATTATGCATTAAATTCATAGGAGCATGCTAGGGTTTTTGTGAATTTAATTATGGGCAATATCCATAGATCGATCCGGTTCAGTTTTGGTTTTGGTGATTCGGTTCACGTAAAAACCCTACAATTGGTATCAGAGCCAGGTTTCTGATTTATGGCTCTGTTGTTCATAATTAAATTCGATATTATGCATGTATGAATTTATTATTGTAGATGTTTGGTTTTTGTTCCTCGTGGCAACCCGTTGATTCAGCCCGCGGTGGTTTATCCGTGTAGGGCTGAATTATTTTGTAAAATCATGAGAAAATCCATGATTAGAATAGATTTGAAAATTGTAATAGAATAGTTTCTGTAATTTTCAAATTCTGTATTTGGACGGGTCGAGGACGGAGAATGAAGACGGAGCCGACGAAGGGCGGTGCACGGCGGCGGCAGGAGGCCGCGCGCGCGTGCACGGCGGGCGACGGCGGCGCGGCCATGCAGGGCGCGCGCGGCGCGTGCGAGCAGCGGGGGGTCGCGCGGCCTGTGCGCACGCGAGAGGAACGGCGAGGCAGGCGCGCGGGCGCACGGCCTGCATGCGCGCGGCAGCCGGCAGGCGCGCGGCGCTGGTCACTGCCTTGGCCGGCGGCGGTCGGCGGTCGGCGGCGGCTTCGGTCATCGTCGGCTGCTGCTGTCCCGTCACGGTGGCTTGTGTTTTTTGGTGGTTTGTGCAATCCTGTGTAAACCCTTGGTTTGGATTAGGGTTAGGGCAAATCATCAGATCACAAAGGCCTAAAAATCCAAAAGATTTGGAAGCCCTTGAAGATTTGAGAAGATTTGAATTTATCCATTAAATTCAAAATTCAAATTGTAATAGATAGATTTTATTTTCTATTTATTTTGGGGCCACGAGGAATTTTTGTTTGCCTTAATTGTCCTCGTATGATATGTGATTTATTTATGTGCGCTATTAAGCATGTGTAGATAATAGGAAAAGCATGTTTTACTGCTTTTATTATTTACAGCTTTCCAAGCATGCTTATGTGATTAATTTCTTTTGTTGGATTATATTTTGGGAATTTTTGGGCTTGTTTAATTACATGCAAAAATTTGGGAAATATAATGACAAAAGGGAATTATGTGTGCGGATAAAGAAACCTTTTAAAAGAAAAATACTAAGCAGATTTTTTAATTAAAATCAATAGACCTCCACAAAGCGGTCCTAGGCTGTAAGTGTATCTCTCGTTCTAGTAAACGTCTACGAGCGTAGCTTGCTAGTTCCCGGAGGTGCATGAGTACGGTTGTTGGAATTTCTAGACAAACAATTTAAATCATGTGAATAGTGGGAGGGCTTTGCGTAAACGTCTACGAGTGTAGCTTGCGTAGACCTCTTTCACAAGTATTATAGGATTGATTTAAATTATAGATAACAAGAGCTTTAAGGGCTGTGCGGTATGGTTACGTGTCATGCTAAACTGTCTCTTTTGGCCGGAGTTAAATTTGTGGTTTAATTGCTTAGAAGAATCTTAGAATATAATGCAAGAATTGCATCCCTGTTCTTGAGAGATGGCTTGGTCTAAGGTTTTCACTAATTATTAATTTCTAGTGTCAAAAGCATCCTGACATGGTAATGAAATTAAATGGATTGGGGCTCAAAACTCGCAGTTCTGGTTGAGGGTGACATCGTAAACGTCTACGAGTGTAGCTTGCGGTGGAAACTCTTGGGCAATTAGTGGAAAACATTTGTATTTGATTTATTAAAAGGTTTTCAATGCATTTGTTTTCGAAGTTCAACATGTATGTTCTTATTTAAGATTCTTTATTGTTTCAGATATGTCTATGTCTACTGTCGATCATATACTTGCTCTCAATCCTCTAACTGGTCCGAACTTCCATGAGTGGAGATACTGCATTGAGTATATTCTCCTGACTAAACAACACATGTTTGTTCTTACTATGATGCCACTTGCCCCACGTTACCATAAAGTATCTAGACGTTAGAAGGAGTTCTATGACAGTTGGGTGGCTTCTGAGGATTTTACTTACAAGTTAATCTCAGATAACCTTTCTAGAGAACTTAAGCTCAAGTACATGGGCTATTGTAGCTCTGTTACTATCTGGATGGACTTAGTGGCTACGTATGGTGAAGTGGAACGAACTGTCAACTGTGATCTCGTAAGAGACCTTGTTTGTAAGAGAATGGTTGATGGCAGTTCAGTGACACTGCATGTGATGATCATGGATAACACCATGAAACGATTCACACATGGAGGTGGATGTATCAGTGATCGGGCTAAGATCGATATAATCCTGAACTCCTTACCAATTTCATTCTATGACTTTAAGAAGGATGTAGCTAAGAGAAGTGAGTACTCTTTCAAGGAGTTGCTTACTGATCTCATAGCAGGACAGTCCTTTGTACCTTCATGGGAGTCTGAGTTATCAGATCTTGAGCACAGCTTGGGCACATTGAAAGATGTGGCTCATACTGTGTGCAAGAACATGATTGATCGCAGATCACGTGAGAGGAGGTCAAATGAAATGAAGAGGGTTGGTGTCACTTCAAGTGAGAAGGCATGCGGAAGCAAGGGACAAGGTACGTCATTTGCATTTATAACGGAAATATGTTTAGCATCGGTTTCTACTCATTCGTGGGTAGTGGATACTGGAGCTACTGATCATGTTTGTTACATTTTGCAGGGGTTCACACCGAGGAGGGTGTTGAAGAATGACGAGGTTACCATCTCAATGGGGAACGTAGCACAAGTGAGTGCAGCTGCCATTGGAGATTTCACCTTGTACTTTGACGATTCTGTTTTAACATTGAGAGATGTTTTGTATGTGCCGGATTTTCGGCGGAATCTTATTTCAGTTTCCAAACTTTATGTTGATGGATATTCAGTTATTTTTGATAGTGGTGTTTCTATCATTGGTAATAACGGTGTTATCTGTCCTGGAATGCTGAATAATTCTCTCTATGTTGTTAACTGTAATCATAAGTCTTTCGCAAGTATTGCATGTAATTCATCCGTAATTGATAATCCTAGGAAGAGAAAACTTACTTCTTCTGATGAGGATCTTACATATCTCTGGCACTTGAGACTGGGTCACATCAGCTTGAAGCGGATTCAGAGACTTGCAGATGACGGTACATTGGACCTAGTCCGGGCTGTACCTTATCAAGTCTGTGAATCCTGCATCGAGGGCAAGATGTCAACTAGGCCTTTCAAGGCTAGTCAGTCTCGAGCAGAGGAAGTGTTGGAATTGATCCATTCTGACTTATGTGGACCGATGTCCACGCAGGCTCGTGGAGGGTACGAGTACTTCGTCACTTTCATTGACGATTACTCAAGGTACGGATATGTTTACCTGCTTCGCTACAAGTCTGAATGCTTTGAGAAATTCAAAGAGTTCAAGGCGAAGGTAGAGACGAAGGTCGGGAAAACTATCAAGTCACTGTGATCTGACCGCGGTGGCGAATACCTCGGTAACGAGTTCCTGCAGTATTTGTCAGAAAATGGGATTACATCCCAATGGACTGCACCGGGTACTCCCCAGCAAAATGGTGTAGCTGAAAGAAGAAATAGGACTCTTCTAGAGATGGTAAGATCAATGATGAGTTATGCAAACTTACCAATTTCGTTTTGGGGCTACGCATTGGAGACAGCAGCTTACGTGCTTAATGTGGTGCCTTCTAAATCAGTTCCTAAGACGCCTTCTGAGCTCTTCCTTGGTCGCAAACCCAGTTTGTGCAAGTTTAGAGTATGGGGTTGTCCGGCACACGTACTGTCGAAGGAACCTGATAAGTTAGAAAGCAGGTCGAAAGTAATGTTGTTCATAGGGTATCCCAGGCAAACGAAAGGTGGTTACTTTTACTGTCCTGAGAGTCAAAGAGTCGTTGTTAGCACCAATGCTAGATTCTTGGAGGACGAGTATGTGAGTAATCACAAGTTAAGGAGTGATATCGTTCTTCAAGAAATCGAGAACGAGAATGCAATTCCAAGGGAAGGGGAACGTGTAGATGTGGGTGCACCTGTGAGAGGTACGGCACCACAGACACGTTCTTCAGTGCAAGGTGCAGGACCACAAGTCACTGCACCTACTACTGACATGGCACCGATGCCTCGTCGTAGTGGGAGAGTTATTTTCCAACCGGAAAGGTACATGTTCGTGGGTGAGTCTTCGGACTTGAGCCTGGAAGACAGATATGAGGACTCTGACCCACTGACTTACGAAGAGGCAGTGCAGGACAAGGATGTTGCCAAATGGCGTGTCGCCGTGGATTCTGAAATTGAATCCATAACTGCTATGGATGTATACCAGAAAACTGATTTGCCGGATGGCTTTAGGGCCATAGGGTGCAAATGGGTATACAAGAGAAATAAAGGGGCAGATGGAAAGATTACGGCTTTCAAGGCCAGGCTGGTGGCAAAGGG
>JAPKLW010000428.1:478009-495460 GCA_026898455.1 Plectranthus barbatus
AAGGAGTGATATCGTTCTTCAAGAAATCGAGAACGAGAATGCAATTCCAAGGGAAGGGGAACGTGTAGATGTGGGTGCACCTGTGAGAGGTACGGCACCACAGACACGTTCTTCAGTGCAAGGTGCAGGACCACAAGTCACTGCACCTACTACTGACATGGCACCGATGCCTCGTCGTAGTGGGAGAGTTATTTTCCAACCGGAAAGGTACATGTTCGTGGGTGAGTCTTCGAACTTGAGCCTGGAAGACAGATATGAGGACTCTGACCCACTGACTTACGAAGAGGCAGTGCAGGACAAGGATGTTGCCAAATGGCGTGTCGCCGTGGATTCTGAAATTGAATCCATAACTGCTATGGATGTATACCAGAAAACTGATTTGCCGGATGGCTTTAGGGCCATAGGGTGCAAATGGGTATACAAGAGAAATAAAGGGGCAGATGGAAAGATTACGGCTTTCAAGGCCAGGCTGGTGGCAAAGGGTTATAGTCAGAAAGAGGGCATTGACTATGACGAAACCTTTTCACCCGTAGCCATGCTCAAATCCATTCGGATACTCCTTGCCATAGCTGCGCATATGGACCTCGAGATCTGGCAGATGGATGTCAAAACCGCTTTTCTAAATGGTTACCTTGAAGAAGGTAGAGACATCTATATGCAGCAACCCGAGGGTTACATAAGCAAGGGCGAAGAACATCTTGTCTGGAAGCTTAGGAAGTCCTTGTATGGACTTAAGCAAGCTTCAAGGTCGTGGAAAATGCATTGTTGACTCCACCATGGAGGCGGAATATGTCGCCGCCTCCGACGCCTCGAAAGAGGGGGTGTGGCTCCGGAACTACCTTTTAGAGTTGGGCGTGATCCCGAGTTTGCCGAGGAGCATCACAATTTATTGTGATAACTCTGGTGCAGTGGCTAACTCAAAGGAACCGCGGTCTCACAGGGCAAGCAAACACATAGAGAGAAAGTACCATATCATACGAGAAATCGTATCGAGGGGCAATGTGCTGATTAAGAAGATTGACACTGCTGACAATCTTGTTGATCCGTTTACAAAGAGCTTGCCGCAGAAAGTTTACGAAAGACATATCCGTGAGCTGGGTCTGAGGTGGATGCCGACCACTGATAGTGGTTAAAGACAGCAGACTAGATAGACGGACTGTATACTCTGTAATAGCTTAGTTATGCTTTGAGTATAAGTGGGAGATTGATGGGTTTTGTATACTGAAAGCATTTATTACAATGAGTATACAACTGTTTATTTCTCCTATCTGTTAACAATCGTACATGTATGAACAATGGTATTCTCTTGTCTCACCGATAGGGACGATCATACGGCGTGTTGTAGATCGCAGAAGACAGTATGATCACTTGACCTAGTGAGACATAAACATGATCACAGCCGAGACAGCGTATGAGGATACGTCTGTCCGGATGGCTGCGACATTGTCGGAATAAGTAGTCTGTCTTGGTTACTTGACATGCTGGTACGCAGAGGTGGCGTATTGATGGACCGCAGTGAGATATATTCGTCTGTCTGACATCAGCGAATAAAATATCTCGTTATATTGATTGAGTTCAAACCCTAACGAAGGTTCAGGGGTTTGCACGGGTTGACTGTTGCTTTGACTTGCCATGATGGAGAGCCTGAGTAAAGTGCTCGTATATCCGCATCTTGGGTAACAACAGTTCGTTTAGTACCGCCTGAGATTGAACTTAGGTAACCATATCCGAGTAATAGGATGGGGACATTCCCTGAGGAGCTCAATAACATTCATCGTGCCAAAGTCCTGCAGGCTGATTAAGTTCAGGCACGAGTGATAAGGTTTGAGTGGTACTACTCAGGAATTATAAGATATTAATTAATTGTAGTTAGAGTTTGTCAGAGGCTCCGATTAATTAATGGATGTCCGGTAACCTTAAATATGGGGATTCTCAATTAATGCAACCCGTTCTCATAACGTGGTAATAAAGGGGTAGGTCAGTATTAATTCTATGGTGAAAAAGAATTAATTTTAATTAATTATTTGTGTCCTGGGTTGTGGACATGGGAATTAATTAATTTATAGGCCCACTTTATTATTTGCATTAGGTCCCAGGTCTGGCCCAATTAAATATGTTGAATTGAGCCCAAAATGGCCCATTAGGGTTTCTAACCCTAGGTCTATAAATAGACAGCTATCTCTCATAATTCAAAAGGAGAGTTGAAAAACCCTAAACCTAGGAGAGAGAGGAGGCGCCGTTTTTGGTGAGCAAGGAGGAGAATTTCGATTTTGGTCCTGCTCAGAGTACAGATCTACGGAGTCCTCACCAGTAGTAGATCTGAACAGCATTGGGACACAGCCCTGAAGATCTGATCTGGAGAACAAATTTCTCTTCTCCTCTCTTTCTGTTTTTTGAATTTAATCAAGAAATTAGGGTTCTAATTTCTATTTCCGCAGATTAAATCGAATTGCGTGGTTGAATTGGATTTTGGAATTCAAACGCAAAAGATCGGTACAGACACTACGGATTTACGGTAATCTCTCAATCCACAATTATGCATTAAATTCATAGGAGCATGCTAGGGTTTTTGTGAATTTAATTATGGGCAATATCCATAGATCGATCCGGTTCAGTTTTGGTTTTGGTGATTCGGTTCACGTAAAAACCCTACACAATAGCGACTATATTGATGTAACACATTTATGAAGACCAGTGTATCAAAGGAACACACTTAATCATAAATGATTTTAGTATACAATCCCAACAAGAGATATCTCTGTTTTCTTACTCTCTGAGTAGGAAAATAACTTGAAGTTGTCACTTCTTCGGTGGCAACTATCACTGGTGAATACCAACACCTGGCGTTCTTAATAGGAACTCAAACTCTCACATCCAGTTTTAAAGCCTAGTGGTGTGACCATGCTTCAAGCTTGAAGAAGCTCTGGATTGCGGAGGACTTGGCGAGTGATTCCAGATTGCGCGTCTGAAGAGAGGGCATAGGATGGTTTAGTCTGAACCTCTATAAATCCTTGTGTCATTTACTGTTTTCTTTAAGCTTATTGTACTGGGTTTGAAACGCAACACATCAAGTGTTGGAGCATTACTGGTAAGTGGACTAAGTAATATTTCGACCTGCTAAACAAACATTTCTCTGAACCCAAGCTGGTATAGAGCAGCCATCTTGGTGGGCCAACCGTAGTAAAAATTATCTTCTGTTGTGCTCATTGGCTCTAATTTGGGACCAACTCTCACTAAGTGTATTTGTATACTTAACCCCGTGCATTATTTCTAAAATGTACAGGTTGATGAATGCTGGAAGCAACGTACGAGTCTGCAGTTGAAGCTCAGACCCATATTTCCTCTTTTGTAATAGTTAGGAGCTGAAGTATGTACCTTCATAAACATACTTCACTATTAACTTTGTGCTGCAGAACTCTCTTTTGATAAACTTTTGATAATGTAAAACCATGAATCTTAAAGCATTCGCGAAGCTAAGATTCTTTCTCAAGGAGGCATTTATATTTATATTGATTACTTGAGATGGATGAATGTTTATTCACTTTTTTATTATTGTTTATCTTGTTGATCTTTTGATTCTAGTTGATACCCCAAGTAAATGTTACGCACGTAATACGCTTCATTTGTATATTCTTGTTAATTTCAAAAATCGGGGCATGACATATAATAAATTGATATTATACATGAATATATTTAATTAGTTACAAAGAATTGTTCGGCGCTCAATATAATCAATTAAATATATATGAATTCATTCATTTTCAGTACATTTATATTAATTTGCAGAATTTAAATAATGTTTCATTTAATTAATAAAATATTAATTTATCAATAAATTAACATTTCTTTAAATTAACAAATTTCATGATCCTAATGTTATTGTTTATAGAAGTTTTATTTGTAGTTCAAAGGTAAAATAATACTTATCTCTTTAAAAAGTTGATAAAACTAATCAACTATGAACTTTTCAAAATATTAACATATTTTCGATTAATCCACGTACCAAAACCCAAACAAAACAAAGATTAAAAAACACATCTCACCTAACAATTTGATTGATCCAAGCAAGTGCGGCAGTGGAGTAGTATTTCTAGTTTTTATTTTTAGAAGCATTATTTAATTTTCTTTAATAGATGATTCAGCTGCATGATTTCCAGTAAATAAATTAAGAGACTCGAATACTAATTTCAATCAACTATATATCCTGTTTGAAAAAATGAAAAATAAAAAGGGAAAGTGAAAAAGAAAATGATATTGAGTCCACCTCTTTTTCATCTTCCGCATTCAAGTCTCACCAATCGTCAACAAGGTCCAGAGGCTTCAAGATATATGAATATTTATTAAATTAAAATCTATCTATAATATATACAACTAGAATTTAAAAAAATTAAAAGAACGTCATTTTCCCTTCCACAAATTACAAAAATTATAATATTATATTATCTAATGCTAGGGATATAGTTATATAAGCACCTTGCCCATAATCAAAAAGTCATGTATTTCGAGCTGCATATTTGGGTGTGTGAATAAGTGTGTAGTCATGAGTTCGAGCTAGACATCTGGGTATGTGTGTGGGTGAGTGTTTAAATTAGTTCATTACTATTAAAAAATAAAAATAATATTCTTATGATTAATTTAAGCAAACTAAATTTGTTTAAGTTAATAATTGAGAATAACTTTTATTTGTGCCACTGTTCTCAAATACACTAAAGTATCACCAATATTATTTTTAAATAAATATTTCATTTACTAAATTATGTAGAAAAATAGTTTACATTTTTGAATTAAAATATAAGGTTAATTGAAAAGTTGCATATAATTTAATTATGCTAAATCTTAAGTTTATATTTTTACTCTTATATAACGTGGATATATAAGATTAAGAACATTAGAACAAGAGAAGGTCTCAGGTTAGACACGCCTAAACGATTTAGGCGGATTTTAACCATTAATCAACTCAAACTCATCTAATATACTCTAATTGGGGATTATTAAACCCTATTTGAGATGGGTGAATCCATTTGGGTATGAATAAAACCCGCCTAAACTGTTTAAGCGTGTCTAACGCAAGTTTTTGTCTTAGAACAATCATAATTACTCCCTCCATCCTGGTTATTTGGTCCATATTTCCTTTTTAGAGTATCTCATTTATATGGTCCATTATCTAAATTTAATATTTTTTTCATAAGTTTACAAATTTACGCTTATAAAATGAACATAATTAATAGAATTACTATTAATAGTTATTGCTAAATAAGGATAATTCAAAAAATTTGTTCAAATATTTCGTGCAAGTTAAAACATGACCAAATAAATCAAATAGATGGAATAATAAATTAAGAATAAAATTATGGACGTTAGACTTTTGACTTTTTGTCTATGAGCACGAACACATTTAATATTATTCAAATAACAATTATTGTGGTATCGAATATCAAAATACATATAAATCTATAAGAATACTGGTAAATACATGTTCGAAACTAAGATGGTTAGTCCATTATTATATAAGAATTGCATTTTCGATATTCGTAAATCAGTCACATATATTTAAAAGTATATATTAAGTGAGTATTATGATGAAATTAAAGAATAATTTAGTTATATTCATCAAATCGGCAAAAATATGGATACTAATTTTATAACATAATTATATTACAACAGTAAACAATAATTTCAAATAATTACTAAAAATATTAACAAAATGTATATGATTTTAATTATTACATAATTATTTAGAGTCGGTGAAGAACTGGCAAAAGAAAAAACCAGAATAGCGGCAATGTTGAATGATGTATCAAAAACTAATATTAATAAATAAAAACATGAATTCTGCTGACAGCATGATGGCAGCGTCACCGTAGTAGATTTGAATAATGATGAAAAACATATTTACCAGGATCATCAAAATTCAGAAAATACGAATTTTGAGTTTGAGTTGCAATATAATGCCAATAATTCAATGATTTTATTAACCAGAGAGAGATATATAGAGACTAGATAGAGAGAGAGAGGTGTGCAGTAATAATATACAAGTGCGAGAAAAAAGGAAAAAAAAAAAAAGAAAGAAAGAAAAGAGGGGAAAAGAGTCAAGAGAGAGGGTTCTTGCCGGGGCGATCGGCGGCCTTGAGAGTCCGGTCGATGAGTTTTCTGGCGTTGCGGCTGCGGATCTCAACTTTAACGCTGGCACTCTTGTCCATCTTTATGTACGGTTTCTTCGATTTCTTCGATTTCTTCAACGATCGGACCTTGGAGACAATCGCCTCCACCAGATTCTCCAATTGATTCACCATTGCCGATCGATTCGTGTGAATGCCGATGGCGATGCCAAATGACTCTTCAGTTTGCAGCGGTATTTAATGGCTCTCTGCTCTGCTGGTGGCGTGCTGCGCTTTTCGCCTCGCATTGACTGTCGCTTCTTGCGTCTTTAAATGTAAATTTTCTTTTAATGAATGTATTTAAAATTCAAAAATTTTAAAAATATAGTTCTCCCTCCGTCCCGTCAGAATAGACCCTTTTTATTTTGACGCATTATTTTTGGAGCTAGTGTTTAGTAGCTAATTATGGTTAATAATAAAATTGGCATTCGTAATTAACTTATTTAAGACTTAAATAAATTAATTACGATTGTCAATTTATTATTAACAACAATTAGTTACTAAACACTAGCACCGAAATTAATGTGTCAAATGAAAAGGGTCTATTCAGGCGGGACGAAGGTAGTATATAAAAGGAATGAGTAGTCCCTTCGCTCGGGGTGTAGTCGTTAAAGCACCTTTCCTGTGACTGAGAGGTCACAGGTTCGAGCTCCCAGGGGGACATCTGGGTGTGTGAGTGTGTGTGTAAGTTTGAGATTAATGTAGACTTATTCAAAAAAAAAAAAAAAAAGAATGAGTAAATCTAGACAGAATCGCATCTTGACCTCGTGGTGAATCAAATACGGTAAATTACATTTACCACCCACAGATCTTAGTAAAGACGAGTTTAATTCAGGCAGATTAACTGCCTAACTTCTGTAATAGTGGTGATTAATGTTTTTTCTTACTATTATTAGGGTTGGTGACCGCTTGAAATGAACTAAATCGAACCACAAATCAACCAGATTGATTATTCTGGGTCGGTAGAAATATAATTACAATTTGTGTTCTATCAAAAATTCTTAAATCGAACTATGATTCCGCTTCCGTTTGGATTGAGGGGTTTTATAACATATTTAGTATTTTATTTTGTATTATCAGATTACGTTATTTGTAAATTATGTTTATGTATTAAATGTTTAAGTTATGTTTCAGATATTAAATGTATGGATATTAATAGTGAATTATGTTTGATGTGTATTAAAAAAAAAATATTTAATTAGGTAATCTGTTAAATAAAGAAAAGGGAAAAGGGAATAGGTTTGATCGAAATCGAGACTTCAAGCTTCAATTTGTTTTGGTTCGATTTCAGTACATTTGATACGACAGTTTAATTTGAGTTTTTATTAATTTTGGAGTTAATGATTTGAACGATTCGAATTGGTTTTTAATTTGTCAATTGTAGTTCACCACTAGTCACAATTTTTTGATCGTGTAATTTTTTTTAAAATTTTTTTTTTGTTATATCATAATATTATATTGTTATTAACTTCTTTTTACACAAGTTTTTAGAAGATATTAAGTAGAATATAAAGAAATTGATGTGTAGTCCAACTAAAAATAACAAACGGTTTTAAGTTTAAATATTTATATAGCTAGGTATGTGTAAGAAGAAATCAGGTAAACAGTAAGTTTATTTGTTATGCATGTCTAATTGAATCGAATCGAATCGAATCGAGTAATATTTTGTTTCAATTTAAACTTTAAGTATTATTAATGAAATGAGAATAAATTTCGTTCATAGATTTGACAACATTAACGATTCAGATTATATAAGAGCTTTAACAAAAAACACGGCATAATATCCTCATTTTACTTCATTGAAGGACAACATAGTCATTACAAACGTGAAGGGCGCAAAAGTTGTGTTTTGTTCATTTTATGTATTATATACTTCATTTTATCTTAGTTATACTTCATTTTATCTCAATTGTGAATCATTATAAAATAAATTCAATTCGAATTTTGATGTCACACGAGACATGCATTTTATCATAGCAGTTCTTCATTTTATCTTAGTTATTCTTCATTTTATCTCAAATGTGATTCATTATAAAATAAATTCGATGTGAATTTTGATGTTATACGTGACATGCATTTTATCTTAGCAGTTCTTCATTATATCTTAATCATTCTTCATTTTATCTCAATTATTGTTCATTATAAAATAAATTAAATAAAAATAAAATTAATTTTTCGAAAAAAATGATTTCAATTCTCTTCATTTTATCTCCTATATACATCATTAAACGAAAAAAAATCAAAATTTTAGAAACAGTTCTCTTCATTTTATCTCCTCTATACTTCATTAAATGGAAAAAATTAAATTAAATAAAAATAAAATCAATTTTTCGGAAAAATTATTTCAGTTCTCGTCATTTTATCTCCTATATAAATCATTAAAAGAAAAAAAATCAAATTTTTAGAAACAGTTTTCTTCATTTTATCTTCTCTATATTTCATCAAATGGGAAAAATTAAATTAAATAAAAATAAAATCAATTTTTCAGAAAAATATGTTAAATTTATTTTATCTATTTAAAACTTCATTAAATTAGAAAATTCAATTAAATAATAATAAAATTAAATTAATTTTAGAGTATTGGATGACTCAACAAGGCAATTGAAATTTGATGAAAAATCGAAATTGAAAAGGAATTAGAAATCCAAATATGTAATAATGAAGTTCGCGGAGGATAAAATGAAAATGGAAATTATTTGAGGAAGATACCATCAGGATAAATGACAATGATACCCTTAAATATGTAATAATGAAGTTCGCGGAGGATAAAATGAAGACGAAAATTATTAAAGCATGACCGCAGATCTTGTGAAATCAAATGCTGAGATTTATTCTCATTTCTTACATTAACATCTATTCTCATATGATCTAACCTCTACTTTGATATGTACAAATATAATCCAACCTTAATTAAGTTAAAACAAATTTTTTAAATTTAAATATGTTTTTTAACTTAATTCCAAAACAAATTGATTTATTATATCACATTTATTGAAATCCATTTTTTTCTTATAACTATAAAAGAAACTTAAAATATCTTTACAAGCCGGTTTATAGGAAGAAAATGAAATCTTAACATAGTATTAAAGTTGGTCCAGTTCGATGATGGATCCCCATAAAGCTCACCGATGCATGTGAGGGGGGGTGTTAAAATATCTCAAATAATGGAATCCCCATTAAGCTCACAGCTACGTGTGATGGGGTGCTAAAAAATATCCCAATGACGGGATCTTCATGAATCTCCAGCTGCACGTTAGGGGGTGTTTTAAAATATCACACACCGACTTTAAACATAAACATATACCACTTTATAATTGTAAAAGTTTCTTTTCCTTACAAATAATTTACAAAGAGAAAATGAAATCTTAAGAACAAATTAAATATTATATAGTTCAATTTTTTTTGTTCAAAGATGAAGTGATTTATAAATCTTCCGTGATGTGATCAGTCTGTGGTGTGATATTTTTTAATAGATTTTATAATTTTGAATAAAGAAGATCATTTGAGAAGCGTTTACATTTATAAAATCTTTGATTAATTGGCATTACATTTATGATTATAGTTAAAATAATAACCCCATTTTTCTTGCTTTCACATGGGTTTCAAAATCATAGGACTGACTCTAACTAGAGTTTTTTCTTTATTTCTTAGATAAGACTCACTTTTGCAATTTATATATTGAAGTTCAAAATTTACAATTTTAATTCTTTGCAAATTTAACAATTGTAGAAACGTTTAAAGATTGCTATTTATGTGTTTAGCCAACAATTTCGATAGGCAAATTCAACCCCCCAAAAAAAGTTAGAAGTGCAAAAAGGGGTTATGTATTACCATTAAATTTTGTCTTAATTATTTAAAATGGCCAAATTTATAAAACACATCATGAATTTGGCCACTATTATAAATATATATCAAATATAGCCAAAAGTACAATTTTATGCATTGGAGTCAGTTAAAATTTGATTTGAAAGCAAGTTTTTTGACGTTTATGTCAAATCTGTTAGTTAAATTCAGTTTTTAACAAATTTAATAGAGAAATGTGCATTAATATAAATAAATGGAGATAAAAAAACTAAAATTTGATCAAATAAATTATTTGGAATGATTTTTATTTTTAATTTTTTTTAGATCTTGGTCGCTCCCAGTTCACACTCAGTCACTCTCGGATCGCTCCCAAATTGATTTTTATTTATATATATATTTTTTAAAAAAATTTTAGACCCAGGTCGCACTCGGGTCGCACCCAGTGGCTACCGGGTCGCTCCCAAATTTACCAGAATTTTTATAATTTTTTTA
Organism: Plectranthus barbatus; assembly: GCA_026898455.1. NCBI lineage: Eukaryota > Viridiplantae > Streptophyta > Magnoliopsida > Lamiales > Lamiaceae > Plectranthus > Plectranthus barbatus. The sequence goes on from JAPKLW010000428.1 coordinate 488,464, forward strand.
AAATTTTTTTAGACCCAAATCGCACCCGGGTCGCACTCGGGGTCGCACCCAGTCGCTCCCGGGTCCCTCCCAAGTTTACTAGAATTTTTATAATTTTTTTTTAAATTTTTTAGACCCGGGTCGCACTCGGGGTCGCAACCGAGTCGCACCCGGTCTCACTCGCACTCACAGACTCTCTCTCACACACTGACACACATTCTCTCTCACACTCTACATATTATCTCACACTCACTCTCATTCTCTCTCATATTTAATATTTTTCTTATTAATTATATTATTCTAATAAATGAAATGATATTAAATATAAAAAAATACTGACACATGTACTTTTTGGCTATTTTTGAGATGAATTGATAAGAGTGGCTAAAATTGATATATGTATAAGCCAAAGTGGCTATTTCAAAATTTCTCTCTTAAATTTTTACAGCAAAATATATAATAATATTACATACACTCTTAAGAGTGTTGGAAGAATTGTCCTATCCAAAGTATAATGGTGAAAACACCTTTACTGAATTAAAAGGTTGCAGATTTTAAATTTTTCTCGAATATTTGAATGTGTGAATTTAAATAAATGTATTTTTATAAAAATAATAATAAAAAAACGTGGAATCTACCTACCAAATCAATTCTATGCAACAACATAAACCTATGCTCGCCAAAAAAAAAAAAAAATTAAACTATAGTCAAACTTGACTGCTACAAAATCTTCAATGGGTAGATATGATAGATTAGATCAGGTGTGAAAAAATCCTTCCGTGAGAAAAATAAGAAAAGTATTTTATTATATTTATCATATTATTTGATTTTTACCACATTGTTTGAATATTAATATGATATTCAAGCAGAGTGGTAAATATAATTAAGTTTTTCTCATTTTCTCATGGCATTATCGCTCCCTAAATATATATATATATATATATATATATATATATGTATGTATAGGGTAGTGATCAGGTGAGAATAAGAGTTACTATGAGAAATAAGAATAGATCTCGCGCGTTCATCTCATCAAATCGACGAACAGTATTCATTCTCAACAAATTGAAAAACGTGGCATTTTTGCCCCAATATCCTGCAGTTTTAGCCTTTAAAGGCTAAAACTGTAAAAATACTCAAACACAAACAACATCCTGCATTTTAAGCCCGATTTACTTAATTTTTAGCACGATTTACTTCATTTTTACATAAATACAAATTAAAAAAATTAAACATCTTCTTCTTCAAAGCAGCAACACGAGCGTAGTCTTTATAAAACTCAATACCAACATCAACAGTTCTAAAAACTCTGCCCTTAAAATGCTTCATCTCATCAACACACTTTGGAATAAATGAACCTGTAAGATACAAAAATGCACAAAGTTAACACTAAAGATGCACAATATAATAGTAAAAATGAACGTCGATCTGAATAAAACAAATTTTTTAAACTATATTCATGCACAATTAACAAAGTCGAGACCGAACACGAATGCGAAATCCAGAAACAAAGAAAAAATCTGATCGACAGAAGAAATATAAATCAAATCGAACGAAGAAGGAAGAAGAAAACAAATCGCGCAAAAAAATGAATAAAAAATATGATAAGATACTATTTCAGATTTAAAAAATAGCTAAAATTACAAAAATAACCTTAATTTTGCAAAACTGCAAGATAATCGAGGAAAACTGCACACGGAGAGAAATAGATCATGAGCGTTGAAATCACAGAATCAAAGGCTGAGAATTATTCTCATTTCTCATACTAAAAATTATTCTCATATGATCACTACTCTATCTATCTATCTATCTATCTATATATATATATATATATATATATATATATATATGATCAGTTGAGAATTGTTCTTAACCTAAGAAATGAGAATAATTCATTTTTCCTTTATTTACCTACATTTTTGTTTCGTTTACATACATTGATAAAATGACTTCAATGCACTTAAATAAATAAAAAATGTAGGTAAATGAAGGAAAGATGAATTTTATATATATATATATATATAATATTTATATATGTATAGAGAGAGTAGTGATCAGGTGAGAATAACCTTTAGTATGAGAAATAAGAATAAATCTCAGTCTTTGATCTTGTCATTTCAACGTTCAAGATATATTTAATTTCGTATGCAGTTTTGGTCGATTATCCTACATTAAAGGACAATATAGTAATTATGTACAATGAATGATAATTTTAAAGCCTTCATTTTAACTAGATTTTTGTTCATTTTAAGGGCAATATCATGCATTAACATTATATTGCGAAATAAAATGCTCTATATCTCTATTTACCATATTTTATCTTCAATATTGTGCTTTTTATCTTAGCAATCATGCATTTTATCTAAGAAAATGTGCATTATATCTCATTAGGAAAAAAAATTATCTTTCTAATAAGGAAATATTGTATGTATTAAAATCTGGATATCCATATCTAATCTGATATGGAAATATTATTATAAATAATAAAGATTATTTGATTTTCAAAATTGAAATATATATATATATATATATATAGGGATGCGATCCAGTGAGAACCACTCTTACCATAAGAAATAAGAACCAATCCTCGCCATTGATTTTGATGAATAAACGCTCGGGATTTTACTAAAATTTTCGGTCATTATATCTAAAAAAACTTGCATTATAGGGTATTTTTGTCATTTTGTACTTATTTAAGATTCTGTTTGCATATTCTATCTCGACATGCATTATATATCTAACAAACATGCATTATATACATAGGAAACATGCATTACATGCATAGGAAACGTGTATTATATACCAAACATTCATTATATACCTAACAAACATCTTCCTACATTATAATATGGTATTACTCTTATTTTAGAACAATATTACTATCATTATATGGTATTACTTCCTCCTTTGTATATGATATTGTTTTTGTTTTAGAAAAAAATTATATTACTTTCATTATAATGCATATTTTATTTTATATAATACATAACAAGTGCAAATATAATAATGAATGATGATTTCGCTGAAATAAATATGTTACATTTTATCTATCATATTCTGCATATTATACTGTAACTTCATGCATTATATTGTGCAATTGGATTCATTATATAAGAATTCGTGTACTGTTACGAGAATTATGCATATTATATACGATATTAATTTTATTTTAAAGAAAAATTATATTACTTTCATATAATTCATATGTTATTGCTATATAATACATAACACGTGCAAATATAATGATGAATGATGATTTCGCTGAAATGAACATGTTGCATTTTATCTATCTTATTCTGCATTATATACTATAACTTCATGCATTATATTGTGCAACTGTATTCATTATATAACTTCATGCATTATATTGACCTCGACATGCATTATATACCTAGCAAACATTCATTATATACCCAACAAACCTGCATTATATAATATAGTAATATACTTTTATAAAATATAACAAAAAAATACATAATTAAAAATAAGAAATATATGATCAACTTTTATAACAACAATGATATTATCTATAGTATGCAAAGATAATGAATATTTTATTTTTTTATCTGAAAAAAGTTATTGCATTTTATCTATCATATTATGCATTATATAATATAACTTCATGCATTATATTGTGCAATTCCATTCATTATATAAGAATTCGTGTACTGTTACGAGAATTATGCATATAATCACTAATTTTCATTTTTTACGATGATTTTTAAATCGAAACATATGTAATAGGGATTTCGTTTGAAAGATAATTAAATTACCTTTAATTTGATATAGGATACATTAAAAAATAATCTAAATCGAAGGAGATATGATCATTTAAAGATTTAGGATGATTTTAGAGGAGAGAGAAAAAATATTACAAAATTACCCTTTAATGCATGTTTTAATACACTATAATGCAGACGGGATTTATTTAGTCTTGAGCGTTGGATCTCCAATTGGATGGCCGAGATTAGTTCTTATTTTCACATGGTAAGGGGAGTTCTCATATGATCACTCCCCTATATATATATATATATATATATATAGGGGAGTGATCTAGGCTGAACAGGTATATGTGAGTGAACAGAGACCAAAATCTAACCATCCATTCCATAAATCAACGTCTTTGATTTAAACTGATCGACTATCATTTTTTACATTCAGGAGTGTCATTAAAAGGGCAAATTGGGGAGAAAAATTTATACGAATGATAAAAAAAACTGCAAGTCGATCTTTACGGGTGTAGTTACCAAATAAAATCAACCCACGATCTATACAATCTTAAACGAATATTTAGGGTAGTCACTCATCGAAATCCAGAAATCCGCCACAGCACGTCCGCGATTCACAGCCGTTAAGCCGCGGTCGCTCAGAAACAAGCCTCTCCCGCAGACTCCAGCGCAGGCGCCGGAAGAAATCGCTGCACGGCGCAAGCTGCGAACCCACCACCCGTCGCCAATCGCACGCACGCACTTATAAAACCCTTCACTCTGCAAACCCTCGCCTCCACTTCCAAAAGATTAACTCCAGAGACGTCTTTGTATACGCCTCTGGTCTCTCCTTCTCTTCCATTTCTCTAATACTTTCTAATTTCGTTTTCTGAAATCCGCGAAAATGAGAGAATGCATTTCAATCCACATTGGACAGGCCGGTATCCAGGTCGGAAACGCATGCTGGGAGCTCTACTGCCTGGAACACGGCATTCAGGTTTATCTCGATCTATATGATCTGATGTTTTGTATGCTTTTCTACATTTTACTTGGTTGATTCGACTACATATTTTGATACTCTCTTTATTATGACGGAAAGTGGCTTCTTGCGTTACCAGATCTGAGGTAGTTTTACTTATTCGTCGGATCCTTGGATTTTATGCCTCTTGTGTCATTTTTCTTTACAGTACATATCATTAAAATTAGCTGGTAATGTCATTTAATTTCACCATTTGTGAATGACAGGTAAATTTCCCTATTTTTGAGAAAGAAAAGTGGTACATGGTTGCAATTACCTTGAAGCCAAAGAAGATTTCAGTGATAGATTACGAATACGATGATACAGGAGCAAATGATATTGGTGCATACCACAATAAACAGATTTCAGATTGTTGTAGCAATTGTTGTAGCAATTCAGAATTTGAATATCATTTTCTTTATGTAAAAGTATCATTAAAAAGCATTATCTGTATCATTTTTTCAGATTCGAACTTAAACATAGCATTTTTTTGATGTACATGATTTCATAATAGATGAAGGAAAAAAGTAATTAAAACAATTCTTGTATAAATTCAGAATTTCAAATATCATTTTCTTTCTTCAAAAGTATCATTAAACAACATTATTCGTATCATTTTTTCAGAATTGAAGTTAGAAAAATAGCAGAAATTAATATCATTTTAATGATGACTTTATGTCATTTTATTAATACCTTGTATGTCCTCCATGGTCGTTCGTACAAAAATGGCGCAAATGGACGTTCATAAAACAAGAAAAAAAAAAAGAAGGAATATAGGAACGTATTCAGAGACGGAAGTAATATGGAAAAAAAAAATTAATTGAAGTAGTTATGAAACTAGCGAAAAAAAAAGATGGAAAATAAGATATGATATTAATCAAATCATGATTACAAATTCAGTTACCAAAAACAAATAACTGTCCATAATATAAAAATACTACATTACCTATAATACCCTTCAATGATATTAAATAAGATATTTCATTTGACAAGTGTCATCATATCAACCGCTGGATTATTTAAATATATGGTTAATTTTTAGTTCATTGTTCATTCACAATACTTAGTTCAGAAATGAACGCAACTCTATATATATATCCTTAATTTATTTGAATATTCTTACCATGCCTACTCAAAAGAATCATAATTTTATTTGTGCATCATCAAAATAATTCAAATTCATATTAAAAGTTAATATGTAAATTTTGAATTTTTCCTGAGTCGTGACGATCATTCATATGTCGAAATAAACAACAAAATAGTTTGAATCTCACTATGTTACATAAATAAAATGTATGTTGATGTAATTTATCTTACAATAAGTTTGTTTTATAAGTATATATATATATATATATATATATATATATATAAGAATAGATCTCGCGCGTCCATCTCATCAAATCGACGAACAGGATTCATTCTCAGCAAATTGAAAAATGCGGCATTTTTGCCCCAATATCCTGCAGTTTTAGCCTTTAAAGGCTAAAACTGTAAAAAAAAAAAACTCAAACACAAACAGCAACCTGCATTTTAAGCCCGATTTACTTCATTGTTAGCCCAATTTACTTCATTTTTAGCCCGATTTATTTCATTTTTACATAAATAGAAATTAAAAAAAATTAAACATCTTCTTCTTAAAAGCAGCAACACGAGCGTAGTCTCTATAAAACTCAATACCAACATCAACAGTTCTAAAAACTATGCCCTTAAAACGCTTCATCTCATTAACACACTTTGGAATAAATGAATCTGTAAGATACAAAAATGCACAAAGTTAACACTAAAGATGCACAATATAATAGTAAAAATGAACGTCGATTTGAATACACACTTTGGAATAAATGAACTTGTAACATACAAAAATGCACAAAGTTAACACTAAAGATGCACAATATAATAGTAAAAATGAACATCGATCTGAATAAAATAATTTTTTTAAAACTATATTCATGCACAATAATCAAAGTCGAGACCGAACACGAATGCGAAATCCAGAAATAAAGAAAAAATCTGATCGTCAAAAGAAATATAAATCAAATCGAACGAAGAAGGAAGAAGAAATCAAAACGCGCGAAGAAATGAATAAAAAATATAATGAGATACTATTTCAGATTTTTTAAAAAACTAAAATTACAAAAATAACCTTAATTTTGCAAAATTGTAGGATAATCGATGAAAACTGCACACGGAGTGAAATAGATCATGAGCGTTGAAATCACAAAATCAAAGGCTGAGATTTATTCTCATTTCTCATACTAAAAACTATTCTCATATGATCACTACTCTCTCTCTC
>JAPKLW010000428.1:517418-537975 GCA_026898455.1 Plectranthus barbatus
GTAGTTCAGAGGACGACTCATAGAAACATAATCAACAAGATGTTGAACAGCCCCAACGTCAAAAGAAAAAGAATACAATTAAAGACATGACAATCAAATCAATTGCCAAATAACTGCCATTCGGTGCTACACTTGAAGAAGCAGGTCCAGCTTCCAATCTTAGCGAAACAGCTCCAAACCAAGAGCTAGCATACCCTGCAGAGATGACCGCCTCCTCATCCTCTAGCTCTGAGCAAACCACGTCACATCATGAAGTGCTGCAAAAGGATGACCAAATGCCCTTCACAGATCTCAACAAGGAAGCAGACATTGAGAGCATACCCATCTTGGATTCAGGGGTAACTGATCATCTTGATGCTCATCAAGTGATTACCTCAAGCGAAGTGGCATCGAATTTAGATGTCATCAGAAGAAAGATCAATGAATATCATGCAGCTCTTCAACAACTGGACAACCAGCGTCAAGAACTTGACCACCAAAAACAAGAATTAAATGCTCAACAACGGATTCTAGACAACAATGAACAAAAGGTCAGAAGCCGTTTATCTTAACTTGAAAATGAAGAGGAAATGGCAACTGCTGAACTTCAAAGGATACAAGAAGCAGAGGCTGCAGAGCTAGAACGTAAGCAGCGAGAGGTAGAAGTAGCAGCAGAGCTACAACAAAATCAAGAGGCAGAAGCCGCTGAGCTGAAGAGAAAAGAGGCAGAGGCTGTTGAACTCAAAAGAAATGAAGCAGAAGCTGCTGAGCTGAAGAGAAAAGAGGCATAGGCTGCTGAGCTCAAGAGACAGGAAGCAGAAGCCGTTGAGGTGAAGAGAAAAGAGGCAGAGGCTGCTGAGCTCAAGAGACAGGAAGCAGAAGCCACTGAGCTTAAGAGAAAAGAAGAAGAAGCTGCAACTGCTGAAGCACTTCGAAAGGCAGCAGAGGCCGCTGCTGAAAAAGCTAGACATGAGGCAACAACAGCCATCTCTACTCAGAAGGAGATAGAGACAACAATGATTCAAGCTCTACATCAACCTGAGACTTCCACTGCAACCTCTAGGAGTCAACCCCATGACTAATCAAGAGCGCTGACTATGGTTGACCAAATCATGTCTCTGTTGCCACAGATCTTCTACCCTATAATGCTCTGAGACAAGAGATAGATCATCGGCTGAGTCAACATCTAGCTCTTGTGATTGATATTGTCAAAAAGGGGGAAGAAAGACAGGATGAGTCGATGAAGCTGTAGTTGGCTGAAATAGAGAAGAAGCGAAAAAAGGAATACAGGATGCAAGAAGAAGAGCGCAAGATGCGGGATGATCAAGTTACAAGGAGACTGGATGCACTAGTGCTTTCCAGAGAGGAAGACATGAAATATCTCTCAGAACTAACCACATCTATCAAGGCGCAAGCAGAATTGCTCTCCGCATCCATTGCAACATCCTCGAAGCCAAAAAGACGCTGATTCATCAAATCAAGATAAGGAGAAGGACAAGAATAAAGACAGGTAAGCAAAAGTCATGGGAGTTTACTTTGCTTGCATCATTTTGAATGTCTTTTCTTTTACCACTGTTTTTCTTTAAGCTTTTCATGTACTTGTTGCGCTTGATCAAATCTAGTGAAAAGTGAAAAACTGTTGGTTTGAAGACAACTACTCATTGTCTCTCACCTTGATTCTTGACTGGCTGAATTCACATTTTCCTGAGTGATCAGCAAACCTTCATCTATTTATTACTCTAAAAATGATTCATTTTAATCAAGAACTATTATCCTATTAAGGGGGAAGATCATTTAGAGTAGGTTGAGTGTAGAAGAAGCACGGTTCTGAGCAGCATTAGATAGGCAAACTTTGTGAAACTCAGGCCAACTGCATCTTCTCGTTGACATAGATAGACTTAGTGGTATGGTTTTGACAACATCAAAAAGGGGGAAATTGTTAGGTATTACTGTTGTAATCCCACCTTAATTTGATGTTTTGATGTGTCAAAACTATATACCAAAGTCTAGGCTTTAGAGTATTACCTCATGTAATCATTATATAGGATAATCGAGTTGTAATAGTCTAAGAAGGAGGATATCATCAAATCTGTGGAAAAATTTTGAAGGAGACATCATTCTAACGAGATAGCTGTCGAGCATACAAGACGAAGATAAGCAGAGCAGATCAAAGTCACAAAAACTGCGCAGACAGTTTTTCAAACCAAAGTCTAAATACTCAAAGAAAACTGTTGAGAGGCGCTCACAGTTTTAGGTCAAGACAATTTCATGTCTAAGAATGCGTACGAGGCTAATGTCGAGTAGTTGCAGAAGATCCTTGAGGAAGTCAATAAGAAAAGACAAGACACTACTCAGTTGTGACTGGTGTACAATGTTGTTTGAACGTCTGACACATCAAGTACAAGCTTCTCTAAAAAGTAGGTCGATGCAGCAGAGATATCAGAGGAGAAATTGACTTTTTACAGAGAAGAATGGACTATGACTCGACATTCTTCTCTATGTCTCTACCGGCTATTTTCTGGGTCTCCACATATAAATAGCAAGAACTACAGAGACATAAAAACCTTTGCAAAAATCTTGTGTCAAACCTCTGTACAATCTCGCACATTTGAATCTCTGACACACCAACCTCTCCACAGGAGTTAAAGCTCAAGGCATTAATCACTTTCAAGAGAGAAGGCATTAATATCGTGGTTCATTTATTGAATACAAAGCATTCATTGCTTATAAAATCTTTGGAGATTCACCGTGTTACCCTGGGTAAACGAGGATTAAGTCAGCCGACTTAATCTACCTCTTTGGTGTTCTTATTCTTCAAATAAGAACATAGCAACCTACTCTTGCAAAGGAAGAGTAGGTTATTACGGGCAACTGCCAAACTGTGAAAGTTCTGGGAAGAACTCAACCATCCAATCTACCGAAGGAGGAAAATAGAGGTTTGTCCTCAGTCCAACTTCGAGCTGGTCCATGATCACTGTAAAAATTACAGTTTTATTATAATATAGCGATGCAAATAAATTTATAAACCCAAAGGTATGTCGAACCCACAGGGATAGTACAATGAAATCATCTCATGTACTTGCATAGTTTATCTATTCTTTGTTTGAGAAAATCCAAATTTGAATAGGGTTTTTGTTTTGAAAAACAGAAAATAACTTGGGAATAAAATTCAATAATAAAAAGCACAGATTCTAGGCAAATCAACCAATCCAATCAACATGCAATAACCAATCAATCCAAACCCAAAATAATCATTAAGGTGGGAAATCTGTTAAATTGGAATTAATTCCTTGGTTGGGCAATTAAAACCTAGATTACTAGAAAGTGAATTTTACCTCTCGGTCTCAAGAACACAAAATAGTCAATCTCAATAAAGATAGATATTTAAAAACCCTACAACTGATTCTTCTTTTTGAGACAGAAATCAATTATATCAAAATTCTATTATCCTATTATTAATTATCTCCTCTCGGTTTCAAATTAATAACTATAAATCTAATCCAATTTTCATCTCTCGATCCTTCAACTGAAAATAGATTTTTGAGTGATAAACATAGAATTTGAACCAAGTTAATTAGGGTTTGGAATTAATCGAATTAACACATGCTAAAAAGGATGGAGAAAACCCTAGAACCTGTTTAGGGTTCTAGCCTAACATATTAAAATCACACATTGCAAAAGATATAAAGAAACTTACTTGAATCACTAAAACAATAGGAATCTTGAACCTTCAATTGTCTTGAATCCAATTGCAACAATGAAATTAAATAGTACTGGAAATTAAAGAGTAAAAACAATAAAGTAAAGATGCTGAAATTAAAGTTTAAAGGCTGAAAATTAAGGAGTGGAAGACCTCATTTTCGAGCTTTATGAGTCATATTTATAGGGGGAGAAATTAAATCCTCAAAAGGTAATGGTTTGGGAAGGAAAAATCTCCAAATTGGGCAAAAATATGTCTTTTCGGCGTGCGTCTCGATCGACGGGATGCTTGTCGATCGACAGGGCTGCAAATCACAATTTTCCAGAATTTGACCTCTGTCTCGATCGACAGGGGCCCTGTCTTTCGAGACAGAAACCTCTGTGTCGACTCCCTCTGCGCAGTCTCACGGTTTTGGTCATAACTTGTGCTCCCGAACTCCGATTGACCCGATTCCAGTTGCGTTGGAAAGATAACTCAAATATCTTTCTATTTCCATGCTCCATTAGGTCAGATTCCACACGTGGAAGAATTTGCAATTATTCCTTTGGACATCAACTGCTTTCGGTACGGGTTTTCATTGATTTTAGCCTAAAACTTTCAAAATATTACCATAACAAGCATAATATCCCCTATAAACACTTCATGCTTGATTATTAACTAAAAACTCAAGTAAATGCAAGAAACTAATAAGAAAACAACGTGATAAGTGAGGCAAAATACGAGCTTATCAACCCCCCAAACTTAAACACTTGATTGTACTCAATCAACAAAAGAATGAATCAACATTTCAAGTAGAAGAGAAGTGCAATGCCTCACACGATTCGTCAAAATCAAACTCGTAAATCCACAAAACATCAACACTTTGTAAGAATCAGAAAATCTGTAAACCATGGAAGACTCACAAGGGAAGTGTTTTCACTCATTCACTCAAGTGTTTAGGATAATATGAGATCACACAAGTCATGCAAATCAAGTTCTACCATAGGCTTGCAAATATTCTAAATCTCCACTACAAATATGTGCACACAAGTCTAAGATCATAAAGGACTTTATTCAAGGTTGTAATGTAGGTTTTTTAGTGAAAGGTAGGGAAATATATGGCCAAGTGACTAAAATCAATGGAGTTGATCACTCACAACAAATCAAAACCACTATCTATTGATATCCACCAATCTCCTATAATATTCAACATCAAACAAGGCTCTTTTATTTTTTCTCTCTTTTTATTTCCACACATCTTTTTATGCTCTTATATAATTTTGATTATACATTTGAGCTTATAAGGACTAATAAACACACATCAATTTTTTTTCTATATATTTTTTTGGAGCCCAACCTTCTCTTGTTTTCACCCTTCTTATAATATCTTATCTTTTTCAAACAAATCCCAACCCACTCTCATAGACAAGAGTTGATTCTCTTATCATTTTTCCAACTCATAGACAAAGAAAGAAAACACATAGGCTCAAAAGGGCTAACTAGGGATAAATGTTCAATTAGGACAGTGTGTGGGATAAATAGGCTAAACAAATATGGCCTAAAATCATTTCCTAAACATGTGCACACTAGCGGTCTTGAAAAAAAAACCAAAGCAAGTTCTAGAGATACTCAATAATGCAGACACACTCACAATCGAATTTAAAGGCTCAAATCTCACAATTGGGACAATTTCTCTTCCATAGTAAACATCAAATCATCATCAACATCATGCCTTTGTAAGTTTCAAAACAAGTAATCATGCGATATTCTACATTCATAAGCATACTCAACCACTATCAGAATCAATGCAAAATCAAGTCAATCAATTCAAATCTTGCATTCTTGTTAGGGTTATCTCATAGCTAGGCAAATTTTCTCAAAAAATAACAATTTTATTCAACAAATGCAAGAAAAAATTTTAAACTAGGCAGAAATTGAAACACACTGAAAGCTTTAAATAAAAGGGAAGAAATAGTTTCAACTCCAAGTCCTCCCCCTAAACTTATTCGATTGACAGAGAGAATAAGTTTGAAAATCAGACTAGGAGTGAAACAGTGCTTGATGTTGGTCTCAGACACCAACTTTTTATCCCTCGGAGGCTGCAGGACGCGAAAGATAGAAACTGCTGCTGCTAGCACTCTGTGTCGATCAGATTGGTGGGTCGAAGTGTGCTCCGTCTCTTGCCTCTATGTCGATCGACACCCTGTGTGTCGATCGAAATAGAGCTCCGATTTTATTTTTTTATTTTTTTTTAAAGCAAGAACAACACAAAAAAATTAGAGAAAAATTGAAATAAAGCAAGTAAAGCAATGGGTTACCTCCCATTCAGTGCCTTAGTTATTTTTGTGGCTCGAAAATAGGGATCCTTCACCAAGGAGATCGGGTCCAGACTCGCCGCCCCCTTACATCGATCATGTAGACCATCCGATCACGAATAACAGTGGTGAGCTCGGAAGACGATGGTGTAATTGACAATTTTGCCATCCCGTTTTCGCACTCCCATTCGATCTCAGCGGCTTCTTCATCTTCCTCAATGGTGGTGGAAATGTTATTGCAAGCAGCTTCCTTTTGGCTTTGATCAATCACAAAGGTGATTGTCTCGTCATTCCCTCAGAGTGTTATCTCCCCACCTCGGCAGTCTATCAGAGCACCACTTGTTTTCAGAAATTCTCTTCCAAGGATCATTGGCATTCCATGCTGTTCCTTCATATCCAAAACAACAAAATCAGCAGGAAAAATTAAGTGACCAACATGAATCAAAACATCCTCAACTACTCCCCTTGGTCGAGAAATTGAGCGATCGGCCATCTGAAGAGTGATTGAGGTTGGCCTTATCTCGCCTATCTGCAGCTTTTGGAAGACTGAATATGGCATCAAGTTAATGATGGCTCCTATGTCGCAAAGGACATTCCTGAACTCCTTCCCACCAATCTCGATCGGAATAGAGAAGCATCCCGGATCGGACCTCTTTGGTGGTACCTGTTTCTGCAAAAGAAGACTACACTGCACATGAATAGAAATAATTTGATCTTCGATTACCGTCTTTTTCTTTGTTATCAGATTCCTCAAGAACTTCATGTAGCCGGGAATCTCGTGGAGAGCTTTGATCAAGGGAATGTTGATGTTGTTGAGATTCTCCACGAATCGAGCAAATTTGGAGTCTTCCTTCTTCTTTGCAAATCTCTGGGGAAAGGGCATTGGAGGAGTTGGATCACCTTTCTTCTTTGAATTTTCAGCTCCATGTGGCACCTGTGCTGCCTGCCTGTCGACTGCCTCCTTCTGTCCTGTCTGTCGATCGACACGGCTGCATCCCCCTTGTCGGTCAATCGGTTGCCCTGTCAACCTCTGCTATTCTGCCCAATCTCTGTGTCGATCGACACAGGGTCTGTGTTGATCGAAACAGAGGTATCTTCTGCGGGAAATTCCTCTCTTTCAACCTCAAAATCATCCTCGGACATGTTGGGACCCTCGTACCTCGTACCGAACCTCAAGGAAATGGCATTGACTTGTTTGGCCTTCTCAGGATTGACTTCTGTGGTGCTGGGGAGCTGGCTTGGCTTGTGTTGGTTGCTCAAGGTAGTATCAATCTGACTGAGTTGGGTATTAAGCATCTGAAGGTGCTTCGTCATATACTGCACGTGAGTGGACATGTTCTTCACCTCAGTTTTCACCTTGCCAAACCGGTTGTCGGAGCTTTTGATGAACTTGTCGAGTGTCTCCTCCAGCAAGGACCTCTTCTTCTCCACAATATCTCCCCCGGCACCAACACTGAATCCCGATGGAGGATTCTCAGCTGCATAAGGGTTAGAATAAGAAAAACCAGGATGGTTCTTAGCATTGTAATTGTACCCTTGATTGTTGGCTCGGTAGTTGTTGTTGTAACCTCCATTGGCATAGTTCACTTCAGCAGTATTGGAGGTACTTGCACTGTCTCCTCGGTAGACATAGTCGGCCTTAATGGGAACAATGGCAATGTTGGGATCTGAAATAGCTGCTACCGAAGCTCTACCGGCCTCCAATTGTTTGAACTCTTCTCGAAGCTTCTTCACTTCTGCTACCACATCAATTTCCGGAGTAGTGATCACTGCTTTGACTGCTTTCTGCCTTTCAGTAGGCCATTGTTGATTGTTGAGGGCCATGTCTGCAAGAAGTTGCATCCCCTCTTCTCCACTCTTCTTTATGAGGAGTCCTCCAGCTGAATCATCAACCAACTCTTTTAGATGAGGGGTTAGTCCTTCATAAAAATGGCATACCTGCATCTCAAGATCAATTCCATGGTCGGGGCATATCCTCAACAACTCCTTGTATCTCTTCCAAGCTTCATAGAGGGTCTCATCGTACTTCTGACTGAAGTGAGTGATGTCGGACTTCCTCTTCATGATAACACTGGGTGGAAAGAAGTTGGTGAGAAACTCTGCCCGAAGTTGTGCCCTGTGGCGATCATGCTCTTGTCCAAGCGAGCAAACCAAGACCAAGCCTCATCCCTGAGAGAAAAAGAAAATAAACGCATCCGGATGGTGTCTTGAGGCACTTCGTTCTGCTTGATCGTGTCGCACACCTCGATGAACTGACTGAGGTGGCCGTACGGGTCCTCAATGGCCTTCCATGCTTACTGGTTTTGCTGGACCATCTGAATCAGGCCTGTCTTCCGCTCAAAGTTGTTGGCATCAATGCCAACTTGGAATCCCGGCTCCTCTCTCTGCGGTAGGAAGCGATCAAGAATGGATCTTTGAGGCACCACAATTTGTCTTTCGTGATTTCCTCCATTGTTCAGGGCTGCCAGTCTGGCACCCTGCTCTGCTTGAACTGCTTGTGCTACTTGAAGTTGTTCCCTAAGTTGTCGGACCTCATTCATGAACTATCTTTTCTCCTCGGGAGTCATGTTTTGGAGTTGTGCTTCAGGTGGTTGCTCCATCTCAGGCTCTCTTTCCTTGTTCTTTCCTTTGCTATTGTTTCTCTTACAGGTAGCTTCAATTTCTGAATCGAAGGCTTCAAGATTCTTCCCCCGAGCTCTTGTGTTCATGCACCTGAAGAGAAAATAGAAAACTGGGAATCAGTCTCTGTGTCGATCAACAGAGGCTCTGTCGATCGAAACAAAAGCAAAAATTGTACACACACGCACACGAACAGAAATTAAAAACTCAATCCAGAAAATATCAAAACAATCCAATAACAAGATAAAATCTGACTATCCCCGGCAACAGCGCCAATTTGATCGCTGTAAAAATTACAGTTTTATTATAATATAGCGATGCAAATAAATTTATAAACCCAAAGGTATGTCGAACCCATAGGGATAGTACAACGAAATCATCTCTCGATCCTTCAATTAAAAATAGATTTTGGAGTGAAAAACATAGAATTTGAACCAAGTTAATGAGGGTTTGGAATTAATCGAATTAACACATGCTAAAAAGGATGGAGAAAACCCTAGAACCTGTTAAGGGTTCTAGCCTAACATATTAAAATCACACATTGCAAAAGATGTAAAGAAACTTACTTAAATCATTAAAGCAATAGGAATCTTGAACCTTCAATTGTCTTGAATCAAATTGCAACAATGAAATTAAATAGTACTGGAAATTAAAGAGTAAAACAATAAAGTAAAGATGCTGAAATTAAAGTTTAAAGGTTGAAAATTAAGGAGTGGAAGACCTCATTTTCGAGCTTTATGAGTCATATTTATAGGGGGAGAAATTAAATCCTCAAAAGGTAATGGTTTGGGAAGGAAAAATCTCCAAATTGGGCAAAAATATGCCTTTCCGGCGCGCATCTCGATCGACGAGATGCCTGTCGATCGACAGGGCTGCAAATCACAATTTTCCAGAATTTGACCTCTTTCTCGATCGATAGGGGCCCTGTCTTTCGAGACAGAAACCTTTGTGTCGACTCCCTCTGCGCAGTCTCACAGTTTTGGTCATAACTTGTGCTCCCGAACTCCGATTGACCCGATTCCAGTTGCGTTGGAAAGCTAACTCAAATATATTTCTATTTCTATGCTACATTAGGTCAGATTCCACGTGTGGAAGAATTTGTGACTGTTCCTTTGGACATCAACTGCTTTCGGTACGGGTTTTTCTTAATTTTAGCCTAAAACCTGCAAAATATTACCATGACAAGCATAATATCCCCTATAAACACTTCATGCTCGATTATTAACTAAAAATTCAAGTAAATGCAATAAACTAATAAGAAAACAACGTGATAAGTGAGGCAAAATACGAGCTAATCTGTCCACAGAGAAGACGCAGAGCCTTGGACGGACTGAATAAGGAGTGAAGTACAGCTACCTGGGCGAGTGATCCTTGGTGCTGTGGACGGAGGTTTCTACAGCAAGTCAGTAACTGGCTATAGATCGTGAGGAGTGTATTTTCATTACTTACTGAATTACCAGATCTGATATCCGAAGAGTGGACGTAGGACTTAAGGCTCTGAACCACTATAAAATATCCTTTGTCATTTACAGTTTTCTTTCTTTACGCACTTTACATTTTTCTAGCATATCTTGAAACCTTCAACACTTGTGTCGTAAGTGCTGAAGTGCATAAACTGTTTACTGCTTACATCTGCAAAACTGTTAAAATAATCTGCTGGCTAACGTGAATAGTATTGCTAAAACTGCTAAGTAAAATTGTGTTTATAGTTAGCTGAATTGTCTAAGTTGGAGTGTGAATTAACATTTAATACTTCCGCTGCATACTATACGTACTCTGATCTGAGACCAACAATTATGTTGCATTAGTTCCTAAAATTATTAAAGTGTTACTTCCATATGTGGTCAAAACTGAAGGGAGCAACAGTCAATTAATTCCAAGAAAAGAGAAGTTGTTAGATTGTTAATTAAACCTATGAAAATGTGTGCAAAATCTAAGTGAAGATTAAAAAAAAGAATCTCACATCATAATGCATAATATAATATCTATAATAAATATCTCAGTATATATAATGAATCATACAAGCGATACAATAATTGTTAGATGAAGTATAACTTCAAATAACAGATCTTGTTTTTTGAATTTAATGAAATAGATTGAAGATAAAATGAAGTATATAGTAGATAAAATGAACACAACTGAGTTTGATCATTGTTCGTAATGACTATTTTTCCCTTTAATGAAGTAAGATGAGGATAAAATGTCGCATTTTTTGTTAAGACTTTTATGTAATTTGAATCGTTGATGATGTTACAACACGCAGTATGATCGTCCCTATCGATGAGATAAGAGGATACCGTTGTTACTCGCATGTAAGTTTGTTAACCGATAGGAAATACCGTTGAATGTATACTCGTTGTAATAAATGCTTTCTGTATACAAAATCCAACAGTTTCTCCATCACAACTATAAATAGCAGGAGCATTAGAGACAAAACAACCTTCGACACATTTATCCTTGCCGTCACTCTGCCGAATTTAAAGCTCAAGCATTAAAAGCTATCAATCGAGAAAGCATTAACTCCGTGGTTCATTCACTGAACACGAGGCACTTTTGCTTAAAGAATCCTTCGAGATTCTCCATGTGACCTAGTGTGCACGAGGATTGAGTTTGCTGACTTAATCTACTTTCTCGGTGTTATTACTTTTCAAGTAAGAACACAGCAGCCTGGTCTTCTGAGAGAAGAGAAGGTTATTACAGGCAACTGCCAACCAGTGTACGTTCTGGGAAGAACTCAACCATCTAATCTATTGGAGAAGGGAAAGGGAGGTTTGTCCTCAGTCCATCTTCGAAGACTGCCAGTTCACAGAGAAGACGCAGAGCCTTCGACGAACTGAAGAAGGAGTGAAGTATAACCACCTGGTCGAGTGATCCATTGTTCCGTGGACATTGGTTTCTACATCAACTGGCTATAGATCGTGAGGACTGTATCTTCATAACTTAGTGAATTTCCGGATCAGATATCTGAAGAGTGGACGTAGGACTTAAGGCTCCGAACCACTATAAATGTCCCATGTCATTTATAGTTTTTACTTACTTTGCGCATCTTACAGTTTTCAATTATATCTTGAAACCTTCAACACTTGTCTTGAAGTGTTGAAGTGTATAACTGTTAACTGATTATAACAATACAACTGTTAATCTAAACTGTTGACTAAGACAAACTGCGTTTCTTAAAACTGTCACACATAAACTGTGTTAAAAAGAAACTGAACTGCCACCTTTTAGAGTGTAAGTAACTATTTTAATACTTCCGCTGCACCTTATACGTACTCTGATCTAGGACCAACAATCATAGAGGAAAAGAAAAGTAACGAGAGAGAGAAAGATAAGATATAATTTGATTAATGAAAGAGAATAATATAAATGAATGAATTAATTACTCTTAATATATATTTAATTACTAAAAATAAAAATTAATTCATATTTTAATAACTATTTAATTGATGAAATAAAGGGTTGAAATTTAATCTCATAAACATCTAATAGCGATAACTAAACTTTCCATCTCCATTTTCATGCCTTTTTTTAGTGCTCCCCCTTTAAATTTTTGAATTGTTGATGAATCACATTTTAACTTAATAGTTTAAGCAATGTATTTATATTTTGGATGTAACATCGAACACAAATATGAAGTATTTGACGAATCAGAAATTTGTAAGAATTCCCTAAAGTTGAAACTTCATAACTACTTTGAATATTGTGCATTAAAACCTTTAACTCGATAAAGATTGAACTCCTCTCTTACTTACATAGAGCTATGCCAACTTCAGCATTAGCATGAAATTTATTACTTTAATTTATACAAATCTCAAAATCTTCCAAGTAAAATGTTGAATTGAAGGTACAAAGATGGCTTAAACAATGAAGCCAAAATGTAATTTCAGCCACACTTTGTAGTGAAATGATAAAGTATTGTATGAAATAAACAGGGTGAGAAAAGCATTTTCCAATGTATTGACTTTTATGAAATCTCATCAAAATCCATGACCTCAATAATTCTGTTGAATAATAAATATAACTGACTGCATGAGTTGAACATCCCCTTCATAATTCAAATATTTCGAAATCAAAGTCAATGCATTTATATCATGTTTTTAATAATACATATACATCCTTTTATATATATATATATATATAATCACTCTCTAACTTCTTGACTCTCTCTTTTTCTTTTTTAAAGTCTATTATAGTACTATAAAAGATTTCTTTACTTTTAGATTGTTTATTTTTTTTCATCCATTATTTCGTACTCATATCTAAACAAGAACCACAACTTTCAAACATTGACGATGTGGTCGATGAATCTCATTTTGCTAGGCATAAAAAACTGCCAATTTTATTTTGTATATCCATCTAAACTTTAGCTTATATCCTTGGAGAGAGAGAGAGAGCATTTAATTTTCTCATACATTCCAAATGTAATAAACCTTCCCAGGTTAAACCAATTCGACAAATAACGACAATTTATTAATACAATAAAATACAATATATTACAAAAAAGGTCAAACACTCCAAGCCGTACAATTAAATATACGAAGAAAAGAAAATCACTCAACTTGGTACATAGGAGTGGGAATAGGCTAGGCTAGGCTAGGCTAGGCTGAACTTTGATCCTGTAGACCTGTACCTATTATAATTTGAACAGGCTTGAGCCTGGCCTATTATCTATAGTAGGCTTTTTTGTAAGTCTTAGCCTGACCTTTTTAATGAAATAGACTTGCTTTTTAACCTGTATAAAGCCTATCGGAGTCTACTTAAAATTAGTAATGTATATTTTATTTTTAAGTTATAAGTATATTATGTTATTTCAATAGTAAATATATTTAATAATTTAGATAAATACATTATTTAGTAACAAATAATTTG
The DNA here is from genome assembly GCA_026898455.1 of Plectranthus barbatus. Lineage (NCBI taxonomy): Eukaryota > Viridiplantae > Streptophyta > Magnoliopsida > Lamiales > Lamiaceae > Plectranthus > Plectranthus barbatus. The sequence goes on from JAPKLW010000428.1 coordinate 530,880, forward strand.
TTCAATATATTTTTTTATTCATAAATCATAAATATATTTTAAATTGTAGATAATAAATATATTTGATTAATTAAATAATATATAATTATTTAAATGGGCCGGTCTGTTAGGCTTAGTAGGCCTATTTTCGAGCCCGAGCCTGAACCTGCTTGGCTAAATAGGTTTTTTAAATAGCCTAAGTCTGACCTATTTATGAAATTGGTCTGGCTCGGCCCAGCCTGTGGTAGGCCAGGCCGAAGGTCCTTATCGGGTAGTCCGGCCTATTCTCACCCCTATTCATACACAAATAGCTTTCCAACTTCTAAATATTTCTTATTTTGCTGCTGCACTTTGCTCTCCTTATTATAATTTTGAATTAGTTTTTAGTAAATTATGAGCATAATAATAATATCATATTTTGTTTGATAAGAAGAATTAGGAATAAGATTTTAATAATACCAAAATACCCTTTTGGATAAAGTATTATGAAATATAGCATATGTGGAAGGCAAAAACCTATGTGAAATTATAAAAGAAAAACTTTTGTTGAATTCAGTTTTTTCTCTTAGTGAATTTAAAGACGTTAACGTCAGCAATAAATACACTATGCATTAATGTTCAAACTAAACTTGAGTATGAAATCGGAATTGACAATTGCTGCAACCAATGAAATTTGAAGTCATTTTTGCAAACTATTGAAATTATGAAACGAAATATTAAATTTTGCAACTTTGTATTCGTGTTCACTGTTCAATGTATAATAATTAATGAAATTTCTGGACAGTTACGTAATTATGTTAGATAAGTCATGGATTGAATGAAATAAAGTAATGCACCCATTATTTCGGATGATAGACAATCGGTTGGGTAGGGGATTAATTATCGGTCCCAAAAACAATCCCACCATGTCTCTAAACCCAAACACAACCATGTTACAAGTTACAACTCCCCTATCCATTTCATTTTGACTCGGTTGAACAATTATCCAACCCAAATTTCTTTGCAACTAAATGGAAAATTATGATAAAAATAATAAAGAATCAGGTATCAGTTACAGTAGAGGATAAAGTTTTTAACCCAAAAAATAGAAAAGAAAAGCCGTGAAGAAAGAGGATACGGATTACGGAAGGCTGACAAAACGGACACCAAGAGAGAGAGAGAAAGGTGGAGTATGGACTCCCGTAAAGGGACGGGGTGAGCCATTTCGGACTTTGAATTTCCCTGCAAATAAGTCAATTGGCTACTTTTAATAAAGTTTTGGCCACAACATTCCACATTTAAATCAAGAAAACACAAAACATGCAAAAGGTCTATTCCTAACTGTCATTCCCCATGTTCATATTACGATTTCAATATCCTGGCTTTTGCATTCATCTACTACATCATTAAAATCCAGTTTCAGCTTTCACCATTGTCAAATACATAACAACTATGGAGAGAGCATAGACCGGAGACTAGAATGGAATTTTACTTTCTTTAGGACAGAGGGAATCAGTATACCATTGCCAGGAATAGTAACCAAATCTCTGATTAACAGATGACAGCATAAGTACTAGATGAATAGTTTTACTCATAATTAATCTGGGATGTTTAGAGTTACATATGATGTGAGGTAATATTATATAGCATGTCATGAGTATACAAATTGAATCTGGACAAAAGGAACCTTGCCTGATGTGCAATTAATTGCTGACTAGTTCCTGGGAGTCGGACCATAGCATCAGAGTAGAAAGGAGAGACACTGTAGCAGTTTCAACACGTAAGCGATGTGGCCCCAGACCAACTGCAGTTGCCCCAGCCTCCATCAAGGAGTTCAATTCCGCCTCAGTGAAGTCTATGTATTGCAAGGCTTTAAGTCAATTGCTTGTCAATGTAATAGATAATAATTAAAAAAAAAATAGGGAACTTGGAGATCAGTGCCCAAGGATGCCATTTACAAGCAATGATCAACTTCATCTAACCAAAATGAAATATCAAAGGTACTACTGTACAGGAAAAGAAGTCAGTGCATGCTAATGAGATTCTTTATCAAAGTAATAAAGATTGTTGCATGCTTACTGTGCTAAAAATAGAAGAGCAATATATTTTTTTTCCTTTTTTGGGTATTTGGAGCACAGACATTCGACCGCATTGGATCAAGAGCAAGAAAAGAACCAAGGAAATAAGCATTTCAGTTTCAAAAATCTCTTTCTAGAATCAATCGAGGAAAGGACCATAATTTATTTTTCAGATCTGTATCTCTTTACTTCTCAAGGTCTTTTGAAGGGTTCTTTTTGTAAGTGTCTATCATCAACATCAGCCAACTGCATGATTTGTTATTACCTTTCAAAAACACTCCAAGAATTGAGCGTCAAATATTTGTAAAATGAACTATCACAGATGCTTGGAAACATTTGAAAATGTTCAAGATCTAAAAAAAAACATCAGAAAAAACTTTCATAACAGGAAGGGGTATGTTAAAACTTGCTCGTCAAGGTTTCTGAAAAAAAAATGACCTTTAAGAAATAAGACATTGGCTTAGAAACATTCTGGCTATAGCTCAGGAGGAAATAAAAATGAAGTAACAATAGACGAGTACTTGGCAAAACATACAGGGAGTAAAAACAAAAGGAAGCCAGGCTATTATTTCACTAAATAAAATGGAATAATAATAAAACTCAGGGGTGGCACAGTAAATAGATGCACCAGATACTGACCTCCTTCTGGCCCAATTATAATTATTCCATTAGGTTCTTTGCATACAGAACTCAAAGCTGTAAAAATAGGAGTAGCCTCCGCCGCAGCCACAAAAGCTAATCTCGAGTTAGCTACCTAAAAGTAAGATAAAGAGAAAACCACAACAGGAACATAAAAGCAAAGGTTTAATAAACCAAAACAGGAAATGTAAAATGGCAAATAATATCAATTAGTCATCAAAGTGTGATTTTACAGAAGATACTTACAACAGGTAGGAAATCATCCACTTCAATAGGAGGCTTCAAAATCATTTCATGCAAACGCTGACCTACATAGACCATAGGATTTAATGAACAACAATGAATAAAACATATAACATGATAATGATTTCAAAATGATAATCTTATGAGAGAGCAATGCAGGAAGAAGCCACATATTACATTGTTTTGCAGCAGCCAGTATAACTCGCTGCAGTCTGTCAGCTCGATTTTCGGATATTGACTGAGAACGCATCGTCAACAATGGCGTCACACTGGATGCTCCAAGCTCCTATGATGCATTAACTAAAATAATAATATCACAGAAAAACAATAACTCTCACAAAAGTTACATCACAAGCAGCTAAAGATCATACAGTGCATTTCTCCACCAGCCAATCAGCTCTCCCTCCCTTGAGAGTGCCTTAAATAAACAAGATGGATCAGTTAGAAAATCCCTGAGAACAGGAAAATAAGGAATAGTAGTCATCGAAAAGCTCACTAAAAGCAGCAAAAATATGCCACTGTGTGTTTGGTGGAGAAACTGATTTTGGGTCTTCCAGTGCTTCAAAATCTACCCCTGAACGATCAACACTCTCTAGACGCCCTTCTACCAGACCACCCTTTCCATTAAATAGCTCTACCCTTGCAAAGTAAAAATCTATATCAATCACTCCACACTGATACTAAATCAAAGACAAGCGATTCCAAAGCATCTAAATACTATAAACATTCTATTTGCATGCATGCATCTTCACAAATTACATAATGATGAAACCAGAGAAGCTAAAAAGGTATTTTTTCTAATCTTTTACTAGTAAATTGGAGGTTTAACATACTTTCTTCCTTCATTTAACTTTTAGTGATTAGATAATAGCCTGCTTGTCCATTACTCCAAATCCAATTTCAATGTAGCTTTCCATTTATCCTACTCATTGATGATTGTGCTAAACTCGATTACCGAACAAAGGAGAGACAATGAAGACATGTAAACTATCAAAATCCTAATGATTTCGACAAATTCAATAACAACTCACCAATTCATCAATACCTTAACCAATATATTAAAACCAAGCATCACGGAAATTAATACCTATCATCGACTCCAAGTCTTAGAACTTTGGTCATGTGCCAGAATTCGTCGCCCTTCACTCTCACAATAACACCCTATAAGAAGTTAATAAAAGAAACAGAAATGCTTAAAATGCAGTGTCATCACCAAACTTGTACAGAAATAAAATCAAGTTGGGGCTTAATATACCTTTGAAGTAGGCAAGGTTTCGGAGAAGAATCGAGGAAGTCCGCCGCGTGACTGGGAGGAATAGGCTGAAGCCGAAGACGAAGAGAATGCGCGGAGATTCAAATGATACGTTGAGCGGTTCAGCAGGCTGATTAGCCGAGGATTACAACCTAGGGTTTGCATTGGCAGAGCTCCGCCTTCCTCCGCCAGCAGGGTTTATCGCCGGGGGCTCGTAATTCCCTGCAACTGCAAAGGGTTTTACAAAAAAAAAAAAAAAATGCTTCGCAATCAGGCATCTTCCCGTCGTTAGGCAACTTTTGAAGTCGTTGAAATGGAATGGCGAAATTGCGTTTAAACAATTTGGCCAAAGTCCTAATATTAGCCATTTTGAATTCGATCTTTATTTTATTTAGATATTGAAAAATGATTATTTGCTAATTTTGATGTGTTGTATAAAACTATCTTTTATAGTGAAATATACAATTTAAATAGAAGATTTTATAATAATATCATCACTAATAATAATATAATATATCATTTAGACAAAATAAAAATTGTGAAATGGTATTACTAAATTATTACTCCTACTAACTAAAATTGAGCAACATCTTGTTCGGATGATTTAAATGGTTTGAAAGATGATGAAAATTCTGTTTTGAATACTGATTTCATAAATGATGTAAATAGTAAAATTAATATAAATATCTTTTACTTGTCATCAATTATAAATAAAAAAGAAGATAAAAAAAAAAATAGAGGGGAGCTAATGATTTATAGGGAAAGGATATAAACCTTGGGCATGTATATAATTTAGTATGTGGATAGCGGAGCAATGCTGAATAATCTGCAGAAGTTGTGTATCAGCAGCCACAACAATACAATGATTCTGATAATGCTACAGTTGTGTTGTCAAACAATTCCTTACCAATGCCAGTTACATATACTACCATTTGAGACAGATTGGGGAGGGGAATTTTCATATTCATATGCAAAATGGACATCAACATATTGTATGTCAACTCTCTTAATTAGCTCAATCCTCCTTAACCCTAAAACTACTCCCTATTTTCTGCTGTTTCATAAATCTCCAGATTACACTTACCTCAACGTATTTGGCTGCGCGTGTTTTCTGTATCTTAGACCATACAAAGCTCCTAAGCTTTGATTATAAATGCCTTAGTCCAGTCCAGCTGGTCTGGTCGACTGCATGAAATGAAACTGAATTCCCTTACTCTTCTCTTCTCAATTCCTCTACATCTCCTCCTTCATTCTATGCCTATACTTCCCTGTTTCCATCTCCAAGAAATTGTCCTTCTACTTCTTCCCCTTCTCCAACCTCAATCACTTCACTTCAGGATACTTCTCCTCCTGATATCCCACTCTTTGTTCCAACTTCCACCCTATGATTACTAGATCAAAGCTTGATAAGATCTTGGCATCCTCATCCTAGCCGAAATTGGTTAAAGCTGCTCTTGCTGATTCTAAATGGTTTCAGGCTATGACTCAAGAGTTTTATGCTCTATATCAAAGAATAATACTTGGACTTTGGTTCCCCCTTCCCCTGCATAAAATATTATCAGCAATAAATGGGTCTTTCGAGTGAAAACTGTTGGGATTGTATACTGGAAGCATATATGATTAAGTGTTTCGTACACTGGTATTCATGTATGTATCCGCAACAATGCTCGCTGTCTGATGGAACAATCATACGACGAACTATAATATCCTATTATCTCGCCGATAGGGATGGCCATGTGGTGTAACCACAGCAGGATCATATGGCTCGTTTGACCTAGCAAGATATAAACAGTATCACAGCTGAGACGGTCCCTGGATAGGCTGTCGGTTTAAGCTGCGGCACATCAGTTCATAAGTGGGCTTATCCTGGCTACTTGATGTGTCGGTACATATTTATGTATTGATGGGATCAACAGTGGGATGCGCCGTTCTCATTGACATATGAACGAGCCAGATCCCTAACATACTCTCTGTGATCTTAAATCGTACTGAAGGATAAGGGGCACACACAGATTGACTGCACTTTGATTTACCATGGTGGCGGGTCTTACATGTACCCTTATGCCCGTATTTTGGGTGTTGGCAATTTGTGTGGGGTCTGCTTAGTCTGGATGTATGGTAACATATCCGTTCAGGATGGTGACATTCCCTAATGAGCTCACAAAGGTTCATTATGCTAAACCCTGCAGGTTGAATTATTTAATTCAGGCATAAGTGATAAAAGGTGAGTGGTGTTATTCAGGAAATAAGAAATTAATTAATTGTGGCTGATTGTCATAAGCCAAATTAATTAATGAATGTCTGAAACCTTAAATATGTGGATCAAGTTAGTTTGGTGCAACCCGTTCCTAATTACGTGGTAATAAAGGGGCGAGTCAGTATTGTTACCGTGGTGAAGGTTAAAACAATACTTTATTAATTAATTAAATGTTCTGGGTTGGACATGAGAGAATTAATTAATAAAAGAGGGCCCACTTTATTATTTGCATCTGATCCCTGGTCTGGCCCATTAACTGCTCTCAGCCCATTAGGGTTAGGGTTTCATAAACCCTAACACTATAAATACCCCCCTCTCTATTGGATCAACACAATTTTTGTGTGTACACTTTTCAGTAGCCGTCAGTTCAGAAACTATGGTTTCAGAACAGACAGAGAGAGAGGGGCGATGGCTGGATCTACGAGGGAGGAGATTGATCGACTTCTCCGGAGCTCGGATCTAACTTGGTAGAATAATCCTCACCAGATTTCCAAGGAGCAAGGGATACAGATCAGAAGATCAGATCTGTAGGAACAAGAGAAGAGATTCAAAAGTTCCATATTCCGCTTCAGATCTGAATAGGTTTTTCACCGTTATCATTCTCCGATCTGTCCTGTGGATCAAACGGTGAAACAAGGTATAATTCTATATCCATCCTATGCAATTTAT